>JAPQWV010002073.1:0-65000 GCA_027422505.1 Craterostigma plantagineum | reverse complement strand
CACAAGAAAGCCTTGGCGTGGAAAATAACAGACATTCGGGGGATCAGCCCGAGTTTTTGTACGCACAAAATTCTCATGGAGGACGACTTTAAACCTGTAGCCCAACGACAAAGAAGGTTAAACCCGAACATGAAGGACGTTGTCAAAAAGGAAGTTATTAAGCTACTAGATGCTGGAGTGATTTACCCGATCTCAGATGGCGCATGGGTTAGTCCAAAGGTGGTTCCAAAGAAGGGAGGCATGACGGTCGTCCCCAATGAAAAGAACGAGTTGATTCCGACAAGGACAGTAACCAGATGGCGTGTATGCATCGACTACAGGAAGTTGAATGACGCACAAGAAAAGATCATTTCCCTTTACCCTTTATTGATCAAATGCTTGAAAAGTTATCTGGACATGCATTTTACTGTTTTCTTGATGGCCTGTCAGGTTATTTGCAGATTCCTATAGCACTGAAGGACCAAGAGAAGACCACGTTTACTTGCCCGTTCGGAACATTTGCTTATCGGCGGATGCCATTTGGACTGTGCAACGCCCCTGCCACATTTCAGCGATGCATGATGGCTATCTTTGATGAATTGGTAGGCGACATTATGGAAGTGTTCATGGATGATTTCTCAGTGTTCGGTACCTCTTTCAATAATTGCTTAACTAATCTTAAGAGTGTGTTACAACGTTGTGAGGAAACGAATTTAGCACTTAATTGGGAAAAATGTCACTTTATGGTTCGGGAGGGCATAGTTTTGGGACACAAGATATCCTCTAAGGGATTGAAGTGGACCGAGCTAAGATCGAAACAATAGAAAAACTACCAATCCCCTCGAATGTAAAGGCTGTTAGGAGTTTTCTAGGTCATGCGGGATTTTATTGTAGATTCATAAAGGATTTTTCAAAAATCGCTCGACCTATGTCTAAGTTATTAGAAAAAGATGCTCCGTTCGATTTTAATGATGAATGTATTAATGCTTTCATGTTGCTTAAAGAGAGACTTGTATCCGCACCCATTATGACCGCTCCTGATTAGGGGCTACCTTTTGAACTAATGTGCGATGCTAGTGACTACGCAGTGGGAGCTGTATTGGGGCAGCGAAAGGATAAACATTTTCGACCAATCTATTATGCAAGTAAGACGTTGGATGCAGCTCAAGCCAATTACACAACCACCGAAAAGGAACTCCTAGCTGTCGTGTTCGCCTTCGACAAATTTAGGTCATATCTTATTTTAACGAAAGTTATTGTTTTTACTAATCATTCTGCACTTAAGTACTTGCTAGCGAAGCCGGATGCAAATCCTCGACTCATTAGATGGATTTTACTCCTTCAAGAGTTCGACATCGAGATTCGGGATAAGAAAGGTGCAGAAAACGTTGTTGCGGACCACCTCTCTCGACTAGAGGAGCATGAAATACAAGATGCCAACAGAAGGACAATCGTTGATACGTTCCCGGACGAGCATTTGTACTCCGTACGAACAGTAAGCGAAGAAACCCCGTGGTTTGCAGATTTAGCTAACTACCTTGTTGCGAGGATCTTACCTAAGGAGTACACGAGTCAACAAAAGAAGAAATTCTTTTCTGACTTGAAGTACTACTTTTGGGAAGACCCTTATCTTTTCAGGAGATGTGCAGACCAAGTAATCCGAAGGTGCGTTGCTTTCTCCGAAACAATGAAGATTATCGAGCATTGCCACGACGGACCAAATGGAGGGCATTATGCAGCTAATCGAACCGCCCAAAAGGTACTTGAATGCGGCTTCTATTGGCCGACAATTTTTAAGGATGCTAATATGTATGTCAACACATGTGACCAATGTCAAGGAGCAGGTAACATCTCTAAACGTGATGAAATGCCTCAGAACTTTATCTTAGTTTGCGCAGTGTTCGATGTTTGGGGCATAGACTTTATGGGTCCATTTCCTAGCTCGTACAACAACAAATATATTATTGTGGCTGTTGACTACGTGTCCAAGTGGGCGGAAGCTCAAGCTTTACCCACGAACGATGCTAGGGTGGTTGTTAGATTTCTACGAGCATTGTTCTCACGGTTCGGGTCACCTAATTGCATTATTAGTGATAGGGGTACTCATTTTTGCAACATCCAATTCGCACGTACCTTAGAAAGATATGGTGTTAAGCATAGCACTTCTACTCCTTATCACCCACAAGCAAGTGGTCAAGTAGAAGTAGTTAACCGTGAGTGGAATCGCATTCTAGAGAAAACCATAGATGGGAATCGACGGGAATGGGCGAATAAGCTTAACGACGCACTTTGGGCTTATAGGACTGCATATAAGACACCAATAGGTACTACTCCATATCGACTAGTTTACGGAAAGGCATGTCACCTTCCTGTTGAACTAGAACATAAAGCCTACTGGGCGATAAAGTCTTTAAACCTCGATTTGGTGCAAGCCGGCGAAAAACGTAAGCTCCAAATCAATGAGCTTGATGAATGGCGTTTGTCGGTATACGACAATGCAAAAATGTATAAGGAACGCTCAAAAGCGTATCACGATAAGAAGATCAAGCAACATAGAGAATTTCGAGAGGGGGATCAAGTCCTCCTTTTCAATTCTCATCTTAGACTTTTTCCCGGAAAGCTAAGATCTCGTTGGTCTGGGCCTTTTACGGTGACTCGCATTTTTCCATATGGTACTGTCGAAATTTCAAATGTTGAGCAGGGCACTTTCAAGGTTAATGGCCAACGACTGAAGCATTATTACGGTGGAGGAGAAGACACGGGCACAAAGGAGGTCATGTACCTCGATTTCAAACTACCGTAGAACGAAAAGGTACGTCTGGCTCACGACGTTAAAGAAGCGCTTCTTGGGAGGCAACCCAGGTAATTGCATTATTATTTAAGCTAAGTGTGTACCTTAAGATTAATTGCTTCTTTAAAAAAAAAATAAATAAAAATAAAAAATAAAAAAAAGAGAGAAAACGCATTGTTTGCACACGGCCATCTACACGGCCGTTTCCGGCCATGTTCGTGAAAGAAACATGGAGGCAGTCCTACACGGCGCCATACACGGCCGTGTCTATCTGGGTAGGGACTAGACCGCCTTGCGGCCTTCTTACACGGCACCAAACATGGCCGTGTCTGCCCGTGTAGAGGCAAGACAACCTCACGGCCTACACACACGGCCACTGACATGGCCGTGTTTGGTTAAAAAAAAATGATGAATGAAATGAAAAACTTCAAAAAAAAAAAATAATAATAGTAATAATAATAATAATTAAATATATAAAAACAAAAACAAAAAAAAAAACAAAGAAAAAAAATTAAAATAATAAATATATAAAATAAAATAAAGTAAATATATATATATATATAAAAAAACCGCGATTTGTACACGGCTACGCACATGGTCGTGTTCTTCTCTCTAAAATAAAAAAAAATATAGAAAGAGAATTAATTGGAAATAGAAAAAGAAAAAAGAAGAAAAATTATAAAATAAAATATAATTAAAAAAAAATGATTCCTACACGGCCACTGAACATGGCCGTGTTCGCTCAATTCAACATCACGGCGACTGCACACGGCCTTTAACATGGCCGTGTGATACTCACTCTCTATATATATATATAAAAAAAAATTCCTTTTAAGTTCCACACACCACACACACTCACTCAACGCACGTTGCCACACACACACAAAAAAAAAATTCGTCATTCTCACCAAATACGTCTCTCCGACCGGTGAAGAATTCCGGCAACGAGCTCCGTTGAAGCATCTAACATCTATTAACATCGATTTAAGCAAGGAAGGTAAATTCGTCTCTAACCCTAATTTAGAGATTTGGGCATGCATGATTTTCGTTAATGTTGTTGTTTACATGCGGGTTTTCGGTTTGGGAGGCAATATATTGCTTTGCAAACATGATGGGTTAGCTAATTTCAACAATATTGTTCGTTAACTTCATGTTCATTTTTTGCGCATAGCACGTGTTCGATGAAATGACTCACTTGGGTTGGGGTTGATTTGTTACCTACTTTTTTGGAATTGATGAAGAAAAGCTTGTCTCTTTGTATGGATTATGAAGATGATGTTTGATCTAGTTGAGCTAGCTTTGATTTGAATTTTTTTTTCTTTTCTTCTCGAGAATCACATTCACTTTGTAGGTACGATGTCTCGACGAAACCCCACACGTGCTAGCTCCTCCCGCCACCCACGCAACACCACCTCTAGCCCACCGGCACGCAACCGGCGACGCGGGCCAACGGACACGGTGGATTTGCTAACCTCTATGGCCACTTTCACTAGTGACGTATGCCCGTGGACAGCGGTACGATAGGCTCAAAGGCATGAAATTCATGCGCACCGATCGACTCCACCGAGAGACCCTTCAACGCCTCGGCATTGTGACCCAGGTCGACCACTATCTTTCAACGAGTAGCTGGGACGCACTTTTCAGCATCGACGAGCCAGCATATGTAGAGCTCACACTGGAGTTCCTCGCCACCTTCTCATTCGATGAGCACGACTACAAAAGGGTCGTCCTTTTCCGTTCCTTCAACAAAGAGCATGTGGTCAGTCTTGATAATCTGTGTAGAGCGCTCGGTCTCAAAGTCCCAAGCTACGTACACGGCGAACCCGATGCCACCAATCATTACAAGTTCAAGCTCGATGGGACGGACGTGCGGAATGAAATTTGGCGCGAGATGATACACCCCCAACTTCTAGGCCAGCCGGAAGCAGATTATAAAAGTACCCAATTGAAGGCTTCCTCGCTAATGATGCCGGGTCTACGATACATCCATCGGCTTTGCACCACCTCCGTCACCGCACGAGGCGAGTCACACGGTGTGGTCACATTACGGGATCTCTTTTACCTCCACCATTCGCAATGGATACAAGGTCCATCTCGGACTAGCTATGGCCCACGGATTCCGGCAGCAATGCGAGGGACGCGAGAAAGGAAAAATCACGGTGGGACCGTTTATCACTAAGTTGGTGAAAGGATTGGGTACTACTGGCCAGACGAGGACCCCAAAATGACAATATTTGATGGATCGAAGCACTTAGATGCCACGGCACTTCACATGATGAAGATGATCGAAAAGCTGCCTGGGTGGAAGAAGGAGAACTATTTCTATCGATGGCACGAAGACTACCGCGCATACACCGATATCCCGTTGCCTCTTGCCATGGAAGGCCCGCTCCTGCATCCAATCGACGAGAGTGCTAGTAGTCATACTGATTCTGCCGGCCCGTCCACGTTTAATCGTCGAGATTTTTCTGGTGTCACCTCTTACGTCGATGATCGTGTCGCCGCCCTCCGCAGAGAACTAGCCCAACAGCGAGCCGCAGATCGGGAGGAGAATGCCGCTGCCCATCACCGACGCGAGGAGGCCGAACGGAAACTCCAGAAACGGATGGATCGTCAGGAGAAAGCGCTGAAGAAAGTCCAAGATGCGATGAAGTTGCTTGCAGAGTCCTGCAAGCTGGTTGATCAAGGCGATGAGCCATCGTCCCCCGAGGATGACGCCTAGCATCCTCGGGGACCCTGATTTCTAGATTTTATTTTGAAGACTTTAATGCTTTGTTATGCTACTATATGTTTTTTGACACTTTGTTTTAACGTGCTTTGTTTAAATCGTCGGCTTACAGGGCAAACAACGTTAAGTACGCAAAGCTCGCATGCAACATATTTACTTGGATCTTGGAATCAACCACCCAATCACAACTTCAAGTGTGGGGAGGAGGACTTAACATTCATGCTTCAACCTCGTCACACTTCGTCATCATGCTCACCTAGTATAATCAGGGGAGTTCACGCTTTTCAATAATTTTCCACTCCTTTTGTGCTTATAATTTTCCGTTGGGGACAACGTTTTCCTCAAGTGTGGGGAGCGGGAATTTTGCGTGAACAGATTTTTTTTTTTTGTTTCAAATGTGCGTGATCCGTTGAGAAAATGCATGTTCTTTTAATGGTTGGCATAATTAGTTGTTCATTATCTTAAAAATAGAATGCATGCTAGGGAATTATATGAGAAAATTAGGACATGCACAATGATTGATTTCTTCCGACACGAACGAGTTTGGTGATACTATGAAAGATTCGTATTCATGACCCACTTTGTGAGATTTGTGAGCTGAAGAGCTTTTTGCTCACCTCTTTGCTTGTGTAAAGTGCATAGTTTAATTCTCTCTTAAACTTTCTCGTGGTGCATGTTGAAAATTACTAAGGTGAGACTGCGTGAAAATGAGGGAGGCATTAGGAGATAAGTCCATAGCCAAAGTTTCTGACCACGTCTGATCACCGTAGTTAGCCACTTTGAGCCTGAGCCTTTTATTTGAGAAAGCCCGGGGAATTATAAGCCGCTGACCTACGAAACTTTCAGATATCATCTTACCCGACTAATAGAAAAAGTGGAGGTTGAGTGCCAATGTCGAAAAGCGTAGCCCGGCCGTTGTTTAAAATATATATCTCCTTTAGATAATCTGGCGTTAAGAACTCCTCCATCGATAATCTCTCACCCGCAAAGGGACTGAGAGAAGAGGGGCTTAGCGACACGAGAAGAGGAGCTTAGATACGTGGAAAAGATGTTAAGAACCCTTCCTTCGATAATCTCTCACGCTAAAAAAAAAAATAAAGTCAGAGAGAAGAAGGGCTTAGCATAGGTAAAAAAAAAATATATAGAAAAAAAAAGTCCAAGAGGGCAAGAGCTAACCACGACGTATGCGGCGCGCTATCGAATAGTGGCACGACACCGACATGACCGCTTTGATATTTTCGATTGAAGTTTACTCTCCATTATAGTCAGTTGAGCGTACTATAACCCGAAAAAGACCTTCTGATTCACGCCTTATCACCGAGAGTAGTAGATGTATGATCCACTTGCGGTTTATAGTAGGGACTAGACTATTGCATGAATTGAGGGAATTCACCGACATTTAGCCTATACCCCGAGTTATTCGAGTGAATTCCTGCATAGTACGGATCTTGATTAATATTGCTAAAGAAGTTCCTGTTGTTTCGAGGTAGTCATTGTGTCATGTTTCGAATTTCTTGATTAATTCCGTTTCATGTTTTTCTATTTGAACGAGATGTGCAAAGGACATGTATTACATGTTTTGATTTGTTAGCCTAAATTGCTTGAGGACAAGCAAAAGCTCAAGTGTGGGGAGGTTTGATAAACGCATTTTCATTCGTTTATCTCCATCATTTTCATGTTGAATATTTGGTTTATGTGAGTTGTCTCGTGCATTTAGTCTTAATTTTTACATATTTTGATGTCAAAGGTATATGAGGCGATTTTTTAGACGAACCGCGTAAACATGGAGCAGAAATTACAATTTTTCAATCAACACGGCCTTCAACATGGCCATGTCTAGTAGAAGAAGGAGAACTCTAGATTCGGCCTCCCAACACGGCCTTTAACACGGCCATGTTTGTCAGCAGAAAAGAAAACACACTTGCGGCCCTTTAACACGGCCGGACACATGGCCGTGTTGACCAACAGTGTTGGGCCTTAAACCCTAAGCCCGAAGGATACATGGCCGTGTTTGAAGCCATGTTCACCCTGTTTTCTACTTAAGCCGCAATTTGAAGCCCTAAGAGGATCTAAGCCGCCACAACTCATTTCTAATCACCAAAAACACCTCAAGGACGACTCAAGAACCCTTGAGATCAATCTTAAATGATCTCTAGGTGCTAAAGTGAAGATTTGAAGCTCATTTACACCGGAGGATCGAACAAAGTACGAGGGATAAGCTTGAGCTCGCTAAATAGGGAAGAATCTATGTATTTCTATGCTTTGTTTCGTATACATTTCGTGGCTTCTTCCTTCACTATGAGTAGCTAATCATTTTGTGTGTTTGGGATGAGAAGAACGCTAGATAGCGTCTTAGTTTGGACGTAAAATACTCGTGAACACATGATATGGCTTTGTATCGTTTATGACAGCTTTTATTCGATTCAATATGTCTATGTATTGTTTTGAGAATCACATTTGCATGTCTATGTGTTGGTGTGATGTTTAGTAGACCGTTAAGGGCGAAAGCTAAATGACGGTTCGTTCCATCGTAAACGTTAGGCGTCGACTATAGGGCGAAAGCAAATAGTCGACCCTCAATTTAGATAAACTACTATATATTCTCGTTACCATTTAGGGCGAAAGCTAAGTTGGAAAAGAGTAGGAATTATCGTGACATAGTCATTAATCATGTGGTAACGGTAGTTACGACTTCATCGACGATATCTAGCGGGATTCGAAATCCCAAGCACATTCCTTTATTCAAAGTTACTCTTAAATCTTTAGTTGTGTTTTGATCATTTTTCTGTGTTATTTAAGTTGTTGTGACTTAGTTCAAATATAAAAATCTCAATCATTTGTTAGGCTAGATATTGAATTGATAGGTTATTACTAGTAATCAAGATTATTCCTCGTGTTCGATACTCGGATACTCGCTATAGCTCTTTTACAAACGATAGGTACACTGCCTATCGCGTGTGGTGATAGTTATAACATATTCGTTTTAAGTATTACTTGACGTACTTGCACGAACTTTTATTTAATATATTAACGTACACGCACGCGATCATATGTGTTGCATGTGATTGACTCTGTGTGCATTTCACGACATGCACGTGAGAGATTGTTGTACCGTATTTGTATGGTGACGCCTTACGGTGTCGGATGAATGGGGTAGAGTTGCCGATTTTGGCAGTCAGGTTTAGACTCGATTGGGCACCTGGTGGGAGATATGGTTAGCGACACCTGTCTACCCGGGATTGAGCAGCCCAAGGTGTACACCACCGGATACATATTTGGCACAGTGACGGCAGCCAGGCGTGGAGTGACCTGTCTACCCGAGTTTAGTGGAACACTACTCGGGGTGTAAAACCATAGGGTTGAGATTGTGTGCGGAAGGAGGACCTGGCGCAACCGGCGTGGGCTACCGCATGATTATGGCGTACCTTGCCATCCCGGTCGTGTGCTCTTGGCGTAGGAGAGGGGCACTACGCCTCGGGGATTCAAGGATTCGAAGCTAGCCATCATCGAGAGATTTCAACAAGGTATCATGGCTGATCCTTATCTCTTTATGTCAAAAATGTTCTCTGTGTTTGTAGACGAGCAATCGTGGACAACGGGAAACCCCGTAAATTTTTCAAAAATTCCGCCGTTCCGAACGTGGGTCTGGGGACCCTCGGGGATTCCCAACAGATTCACCGCCTATATTCATATAGGTTAACGTCCTATGACGTAATCGGAGAACGACGATTTTAAAGCCTTCGGCCGGAGCTTAGAAAATCACTCGTATTAGATAGGAGCGGAGTTTAAATAATGAGTTCCTCTCGATTATAACATAGAGTTAGGTTAGTGAGTTTGCCATTAAGATGGCTCTCACCTAACCGTGACGGAAGGGAAAGGCGTAAATGGTATTTAAATGTATACACTATAATCGGTTCGCCTGAATTTCGATTAGATCATAATTCGTTCTTTGGGATTAGTCCGATACCGCAGGATAGGCTAGGCGAATACCGGGACTTACGGATTCCTCCAGTGCCAGTTGAGACGGACCTAGAAGCCGCGCTTAAAAATGATAATGACCTCGAACGAAAACGGCGGGCTTTTCTCTAGAACCTAACAAATGAGATCCTTTGAGGTTGTTGCATAGTTGATACAAGGTGACGACGATTTAGTTAAGTTTTGGTGAGAGTCACAGAATGAATTAGGACTTAAGATTGTCTGAAGTGCTTAATTAATTAACTAAGTGAGGCTCAATAGTAATAAAACAAAATTGGATTTAATTATTTTGATACTTTTGAGGGACTAAATTGGGAATTTAGAAACCTAAGGGGCAAAATGGAATATTTGCATGTTGACTTGGTCTTGGACATGTGTACAATTTCTAGCACATCAATTGTGGTGGCATATGAGTACACTTTAGGAACTTGACAAGTGGTATAGAAAAACAATAAACTAATGATTGTGGATTTTTAATACATGAAATAACATGACACCTCACTTGCTTAAAAAAAAAAGTAAGAATTCTTGGCTAAGAGAAAAAGGGGTACTTGGTACTTAACAAAAGAAAAAGAAACATGAGTCATGCTCTAAGCCAAATGTACTTGGTACAAATTACTCAACAATAAAAGCTAGAGAAAAACATGTGGTGAGTTGTGAAATTTCTAAAGCCACATACTTCAAGCCACGGGATCGTTTGACGAGTCCTGACGCCCGAACCGAACTGCGTCTAGCCATCGGGAGCAGTCTCGGAGATTCGATCAAGGACATACCGACGTGAAGATCTATCCCGGAGGCCCGAGGAACGAGGTGCCATGACGTCCATCCGAGGTGTAATCACGTACATTGACGGTATGTTTCGAACCTACTGATTTGATTTACGAAAAATACCAAATAACATCGGAATGATTCGAAAGAAAACTCGTTGCAATTATTGGGAAGTGTAGAATCAATCTGGAAAATTGGTATCGATCGAAAATCCTTTCGGTTATCAAACTGACGAAAGACGGCAGACTGTCGCTTTACTCGAATTTAAAACCACTATTTTGATTTTACGAAAATACCAATCGACATTGGAACGATTCAAAAGACCCCTGTTGAGAATGCTGGGAAGTGTAGAATTATTCTGGAAATTTGGTGTCGATCGGAAATCTTTTCGGTCGCCAAACAGTCGAAAACATGTTGAATGCCGCTTTGTTTTGTTTGGAATCAAATTATCAATTCAAATAAATTTGTATTAAATTCGAATTTAGGAAATTCGAACTAGACGTGATCTCCTGAGGCTCATGGCGGTATCTTGGGCCCTCGGGAGAAGGCGAGGGCGCTAGGTCAAATTTAGAATTTAAAATTGAAACTTCGTCACCCTACGCCGCTCGGGTCAAAACGTGCTTCTGCTTTCGCCACGTTGCGCTGCTCGGGGTGGTGTCGGTAAATTGGGCCCACCCCAACACATAAGTATCTATCCATTTATATAAAGGTGCCCGAAAGATAGTCATCATCCGAAAATTGGGGGGTCTCACTTGATATTTAGCTCTTGTCCGTATTTTGCCTTTCAACTCATTCTTTGAATATTTCTTATTTTCTGGTACCTTCTTTATGAATCATTCGAATTTAGAATTTATTTCTATAAAATTCGAAACTTCCAACACTTACATTCTTACCCAAAATTTCGAATTCTTCATCTAACTCAACTCTTAAAATTTCCATTCTATCATCGATATTGTTAATTACATCTAAAACCCCGTATTAAATTATTGCGGGATTACAATAAACACTTTAAAAATTTCAAAAAAATACTTGCGTTGCAACAACTATTATTCTTGGAAATCGAAAAATTAAGCGAGTATGAGTTTTAAACCAAGCAGAAAATACTCAACTTAATCCTCTTGAAATTGGTGTATAAAAGCCACTTGAAAAAGTTTCAATACTATGCAAGTTGGAAACTGGTTTGGTTGAAGCATTTTATCGAACACTTAAAGTGCTTCAAAAATGATTGCCAGATTTGGATGAATGCGATGCAAGGGACATTCGATTTGTTTATGGAACTTCGGAGTCTAAATACTCCTACGTCTCCCATTCTTCCCCGCAAGGAAGGCTCTCACAAAAAGGCTCGGTTTGCATACTACGATGTGCAACATTCTGTAGCTAGACTTACACAATATAACTTCCTAACCAATATTCCGCTAACTAAACTCCTAGTACACCTCGACGGCCTTTTAGAGTCCACCGGTGTCGGCCACTATCAAAGTGTACCAAAATGTCTCTCTACCGTTAGCTTTTTAAAGTCCAGCGCTAGAGTTTATTGCTATACGATTCGTAGGCCGCGACCCTACGAAAGACACTCCTCTATGTGCAAAGACTACAAACTCATAGTTTTATTACTTTGTGCATAGACTCGCACTCAACTGTTCTACTTAAGCTCATCTCTCTTTTGTGTGAATGATGTGTGTGGTTTGATCATTCCAGCTCTCTCTCCTTCGTAACCACACACTTGGGAAGAACTCTCTTGATTTTGTGCTCTTTACTCTTGTTCTTCTTCCTTGTCTGTCTTTGAATGGGTGTTTGTATGCTTTAGGATCCTTGTGTTTTCCTACCCTTCTATTGGATATTTATTGCCTTCCAACATTGATGTAGCTGTTAGACACAATAAAGGAGTGGTTGGAAGCTTTTGTTCTCACATGGTCAACGCAATGTTGTCAGCTTCAGTCGTTTGTACCTGCTGCAGTAAGGGCCTTCCTTACAGTAGTTGACCAGTCAGTCCAGTCCAGATCGAGATCGCCTAGTCAGTCAAGATCGATACCGACCAGTCCAGTACTGACTGACCAGATCGAGAACGGTTTGATCGACAGCTGACCGCGTTGACCAGCATTGATCGACAGTTGAACGACCCAATTTTTTGCCCTGGGCTCATATTTGATATCTGTTTTTCGAACCCAGCTCATCTACACACTTAATTAAATATATTAGCAACAAAATAATAAGTTTTCTGTATATCAAAACTAGATTGTCGGATATTATAATCCAACAAACTCAGATATTACCACCACGACACGGCGAGTGCAACCATAAGCACCAATATTGTGTTTGTTTTGAAGAAAGTAGGGTGGAAAAGAAAATGGAGAAAATTTTTATAGTTACTTTTTCTTTAGCTTTAATAACTTCAACTAGATCTTTTTTTCTTTTCCTTATCTTCTTCCATCATGAAACCTAATTTATCCTTTTTCTTTTTATTTTCTTTTCTATACTAATTTTCATAAACCAAACACACCATTGGATTTAAGACGATTTATTGAAAGGAACTAAATGAAGGCAAGTATGGAAAATATGGTTCTTAAAACATACGTTCAACGATGGCCAAAAGATTTCACTCAGTGGGCCTAGATTTTGATTGGATGTAAAGCTAATAAAGCGGAGATTACGTCATGAGTAGTGTCTTGCATTTACTAAGCCTTAATAATAAATAACCGGCTATTTGTATCTTGTATGGAAATCATGTAAAACACCGGGAGAACGACATTTTTAGTCCCCGATGTTTGGGGCATGGGCGTTTTAGGTACCCCATGTTTGAGCTGCCACTCTTAGTCCCACCGATTTTGGGCCGTTGTGGTCCTCCGATTAACGTAGTCACTAATTTAGATGGAATTTAACACATGAGAGCACATGATCTCCTCCAACTTGACTTAACACCTCATGAATCATCATCTTCTTTAACTAAAACGCACGTGAGCATCATTACGTATCACATTTAACTCATTTTCAAGGTTGTCGATCATTTACTAAATGTGATGTGTAATGATGTTCATGTGCGTTTAAATATAAGAGGAATATGTTATGAGGTTTTACGTAGAGTAAAAGGAGATCACGGGCTATCACGTGATAAATTTCGTCTAAATTAGCAATGAATTAATCGATGGACCAAAACAGTACAAAATCGGTAACATTTGGGACTAAAAGTGACACTTCGTAACATGAGGACCATAAACGCCCAAGCCTCAAACATTGGGGACTAAAAATATTGTTCGCCCTAAAACACCCATCAGAATAAAGGAGAGAATGACAAGAATAGTGTTATTTTCAAAACACAATTACAAAACTAGTTAACTTTTTAATAATGTTACAAAACTAGTTAACTTTTTAACTTAAACTATAATTACTATTATTTAATCCCAAATCTTTTTAAAACTGTAAACTTTCTACCGTCATTATTGCAAATTACGAACATAATTATTTTCAATTAAAATTTTAACCATAAGAGTGAAATTACTCGCAATATCTTCTCTGTTTGATTGTTAATGAATTAGTTTGCTTGGTGTATTAATCATGATGTCTCATATCATAAATGATTGCGGAAAACGTGAGCCTTTGTGAAAGCGTTGGCTGACTAGCTTGGAGCAACTCTTTTCACAAGTTTCAATGAATAGATAGACGGCCTCCACCGTTGGTGGCATACTATATCGCAATCTTTTTAGATAGCATTTTATACAAGTAAATTTAATCAAGCGTCACTCATATTCTTGAGTAGATTTGTTAAGAAAAAATACATATTTTAGTTTAATATAAAATTCGAACGAGTAAAAACATTTGCAGATTATGCAAAGTGCATATAGGTCAGAATTAGTTTTCTCCTTTACAAAGTCCCGATCCACAACGGAAACGACGAGCCATTTGTGGCGATGTTCAATATGACAAATGCTCTCTACTTTTGGAGGTGAGATATTCACTGGCTTCGGATTTGGAAATGCACTTATCGTAGAAGTGAGTTCAATATTATTTTACAGATAACTTAAGTGGCTAAAATGGATTGTGATTAGAATTTTACGTATTACTTCCTCAGTCCCATTTAATTCTTCCCAAAGATTCGTGGGCACGAGGATTAAGAAACTACGTTATTTTAATATTATAGTGTTTTAAGGTACGATAGAGAAAACTTATTAGTGGGCACGCAAATTAAGAAGTCTTTTTTTTTAATATAAATGGTGTAGTAAGTTTAATTATTAGAATAATTTTTTACCAAAAATGGAAATGAGAAGAATTATGTGGGACGCCTGAAATAGAAAGATGGGAAGAAATAAGTGGGACAGAGGTGGTAATAATTATGTTAGTAATTTGCAATAATGACAGGTAGAAAGTTTACAATTTTAAAAAGTTTGTGGTTAAAAATAACAATAATGATAGTTTGAATTAAAAAGTAATATTATTAAAAAGTTAATTAATTTTGTAATTGCATTTTAAAAATAATACTATTCTTGTTATTCTGTCCGGAATTAAGCTGCAAATTATTCTCACTTCGTTAATCGTTCTCTCCCATTCGCAAATCGGTATTACATCTTTGTTCTGTGATAGTTCTGCGTCTCCTCCTCTACATCTTCACTTCTTCCATCTATAAGATCATACAATTATACAAAAACAACTCATTAAAAATGGAAGCTCAAGAAATACAAGAAGAATCGGTAGGTCATGTAAATACGTGAACATTGTTTAAACATATACATCTGTTTTTCATTGACAAATTCTCCTACGACGCGTTTTGTAAATTAACTTGTTGGGTAGTTGCTGTAATCATTAAAAATGTTAGTGCAAATTAAGCCGTTTTCGGTGATGATGGAATATGCCTCGTCTATTACTGTGTTGATGAAATTGCGAGATTGTTTTCTGGTTTAAGTATATTCTACTCTGATTAGCGTTTTATGCAATGATCATTGCGATCGATTTTTCTTTTGTTCTTTAATCTATATTTGGATTGTGAACTGAAGATGGCAAATCTATGACAGAGAACTTCGAAAGTTGCGGGCACTGTCAATTGGGGTACTGCAACAGTGGTTGGACTTTTTGCCGGCATGTTGTATGGAGGTAGCAAAGAGGCTTCTGCTTCTGTTGTGAGTATTTTATTTCTTTTTGCAGATTATTGCTTCATCCATCTACTTTAGATTATCATTTTTCGTTTGGTGCATCATAGTGGGGGAACTCTATTGATGGTCATTGTATATTTGCATCAGAGCAAAGATGCAGAGGTGATGTTGAAGCTTGGAAGCACTGCAGATAAGCGTGAACAATATCGAATCATGAGAGATGCAATGGAGAAAAGATTTATTCGAGTCACTCATGGTTCAATAGTAGGTGGTATTCGCCTTGGGATGTTTACTGCTAGCTTCTACGGATTGCAAAATCTGCTCGCAGAAAAGCGAGGCGTAAACGATGTTTATAACGTGGTTGGAGCGGGTTCTGCTACTGCTTCGACCTTTGGTCTAGTTTGTATGTTTCTAAATTTATATGATGTAATAATATTGCAACGTACGATCAGATATCCATCCCTCTATGTTGTGTAGTAGTTTAACAACTCTTATTTATGCTTCGTTTCATGATGATGTCTACAGTGCCTGGTTCACTTCGGTGGCGGTTAAGGAACGCTATGTTGGGGTCAGCTCTCGCAGCAGCAATATGCTTTCCTCTCGGTAAAACTAAAAGCATTACTCTTCGTCTGTGCACTAAGTCTTTACCTCTGCTTTCTTGAATTATGTAAATCTTGCCTTGCTATACATGTAGGCGTACTAATGTATTCAACATAAGATCATTGGTAGGAAAAATCTTGTGCTTTGTAGTGCTTTAGTAGTAACTTATGCCATTCTTGGATTTTTTTGTGGTAGAAGTTATTCATCTGATTGACTAAACGTTCGTACCTTTTTTCGTTTATGACAGTGGATTGTGGTTGCAATGCTATGTAATGCCGCCGTAGTTCTATACGTTCTTTGTTTGTCATCATTACTTTTACGTTAACAGTTCCTGCCCTCCATTAGTCTACTTTTGCGTAATCTATCTGGTGTGATTTGACATTATTGCTTGACTTTTTCTTTTACTTCATTTGGACTGTGAATCTAATCATATCATCAAGAATTTCTCTGTTGACATATATCTGTTTCTTATCAGGCTGGCTTCATTTGAAGCTTGTTGAAAAAGCAAATGAAGGTGAAATTGAAGCTGAATCGCAGAATGTCCAGCAGTAGTGCGGCAGTATTGAGACAGACACTTGAAGAGAAAAAAGCTAAACAAGTAGAAGAAGGGCAAGTGCGAAGCTTCACGCAAAATTGACATGACATTTCTAACGGAAACAAAGTTCTATCAGGGAGGGTGATATGAAGAACGTAGGAATTTTCCTTAGATATAAGAGTGTGCTGGTTTTTTTACTTGTGTAAAACTCGTAAAATAGTGTATTTTGCCGTAGGAAGTGCTGCTATGTTTTTGAGGTTGAATGATATGTACCATGTCTTATATTGGTTTTTTTAACCAAAATCACCTTATAATATGCGTATCATCATTCATTCCCTGACTTTGGATCTGTCTATGTATGAGGTGTGCCTTGAATGGTGTTTGGTTCTTATATTACCTTCTGCTATATATCCGCCTGAAGGCTACAATGCTCTCGAGTATCAACTGTGAATATTCACATCGAGGTAAAGTCATTCTTTTTTTTCTGTGGGGGATGGTAAATTCATATTCAACTACTGAATTGTTGGTGACTGGATTTTGTTCAAAGAAGTTGACATTCGCCAGAGCTAATCATTTTGCATCACTAGCCCTCTCCTAAGATAGAAAAATTATCTACGATGCAGCTTCTATACATACATATGTGGAAGTGAAGATATCAGTTTTTATCTGTCAGTTCCTCATCCAGGACCAGCAGTAGACATATAGTAGATGACGAGGTGTACACGAAAATGTTACAATTTCTTTTTGAACAAATTGCACCATTTATCGATGAACTCGGTTTCGCAAGGATCCGATAAGTTGGCCCTTTGTTGCTGAAGAATTTCAAGAATCTCCTCAGCTTCGCCCAACAAGAGAGCAGCTTGGTGTACGCTCTTCGCCTTCACTTTTATGTCCTTGTGATGGCATTTGATTATAATCACTTGCATCAAATTTGTCAGACAAGCCCCTAATATATTCGCTATCATGTTGCACAACTGTTCGAACAGCCTCTCATCTCTTTGCAGGTAATCCCCCGCCACTAAAAGCCTCTGAGATATACGGTACATCGAATTAGCAGCCACAGCGCTTACCGGCCAATTTAGCGGGTTTTCCATTACAAAGTCCTTCACTTCTTCTTCTCTCTTAAACTCAAGGATGGTTTTCTCAGCTTTACTGCAGAGTTCTCGAAGAGTTTCCTCTGAGCTTTTTCCCCTGAGAGACGCCTCGTGTAAGTCGCTGTCTTGCCACTTGCGATAGAGTTCGACCCCAACCCACATCACGTCCGCTGCATTTCTACTGCCTGCTAGCTTACCCTTTTTGTCGAGCGTTTTCTCGATGAGCTTTACGTAGAACATTCCTCGCCCATGCTCGTCAGTAAAGAGCAGATTTTGTCTTTCGAAATGTTTGGCAGTGCCACGGCGATGCTCGTCAGCGTCACGAGGGCAAAGACCAGCAGTTGGGCGGCTCTTTCGAGTGCAGGCTCGGGACTTGGTTCTGGTTTACTTCCCTCAGCCCTCTGAAGTTTCCGATTTGATGTAAGAGATTTATGAGGTTCTTCGGTTTCCGTTTCTTACCCTTCTCGACGAGCTCATCCACCTCAGCGCGGATGCTTTCTCGGACCTTTCGAGGAAGCTCAGCTTCGCCTTCGAGCAAGAGTACATAACGTCGTGGTGTAAGATCGAGCTCATTTTCCCTACGCTCGGGTTCCGACGAGATGTCATGGACAAGCGATGACGATGAACTCCTCCTCGTCGTGAGGCGAAAGCTTATCAACAATGGCTTTGAGAGGCATAACGAGGCAAAACTAATCACTTTGCTCATGAGGACAACGCAGATCTGTACCCTTATGAGAAAATCAAGAACGAGCCACTTAGCCCCGTGGAGCATCTTCTTCCACTTGCGTTCCCTAATCTGCAAAGGCAGCAACGAACTCTCTTTCCAATCCACGAGTCTCTGTTTCCAATACGCTTCCACCCTCAGCTCGTCCCTAAAGCTCGCATATCCCCTCTCGTCGATTTTAAGCTTTACTGCGGTGAAAAACCTAAACGCAGGCGCAATGGTACCAACCAACACCGCAATAGTGTGGGCGAGAACGATCCACTTAACAGACCAACCGTATTTCGAGGCCGTCACATCGATTCTCCTGTACTCAACTATCATTCTAACCTCGGCTTGCATCAAAACCACAGCCGCGAAATGCAGACGATCCCGAAGCAGTGCACGTGGACGAACGTGCGATAGCAAACTGAGGCCTCTCGTCTCGGCCATGACACAATATTTCTGAATCATTAACCTCAGCTTCTGAATCGAGGAGGAGGAGGACGAGGAGGAGGAGTCAAAACCTTCCTCCGTAGATTCGAGGGCGTGTTCGTTTGAGGATATTTTCAGCATCTCGCGGTACTTCGACTCGAGGTATTTCTTGATTGTTGGAACCATTACGGCGGTCGATAAAGTCATGACTAACAAAACGAGCATCGATATAGACGCCAATACTTCTTCGGCGAGCATAATTCGACCCTTGAGGAAAACGCGCATCTGTATGATCTGTACGCCCACGTTGACCAACACTGTGGTGACAAATATGCCTAAAGCAGTTACGTTGACGAGGATCTCCTTATCGTCCATGGACCCCAAGCATATGATGAAGTTGCCCATGGCGGTTGAGAGGAAGAACATGCTGCTTATCTTTGCTAGCCGATCGGTGGCGGCCCACATCCGAGTTGTTAGGTCGACGGGCAGCTTCATGGACACGGCCAACAAAGTTAGTGACGTGGCGTTTAGGGAGAATAATTTGCTCGGAAACCATAGCTTTTTTCTTCGGAGACCACCAATAGATCTGCGGATATTAGCACTGTGCAGATGAGTGAAGCCGATGCCACGTAGATGCCTATCCATGGCATTGGAGCCTCGAGGTGCTTCTCGATATCGTTATTATACTCGTTCATCGGCATTTTTCTTTTGAGGGCTTTTAACTGTTGTGATGATCAAGAGACTTTTAGCTTGTGTCTTTGATTTGTTGGGTAGTATGACTTTTGTTTTGAAGCTATAGAAAGGTAAAGAAACTATCGAATTGCTTAGCTGGATGGCAAAATCTACTAGCAAGAAACCAAAATGAATTATTGTTTGACGAATTCTAAATCCGTCAAAATCCAAACTTCTTTTCTTTTTCCCTGAACAAGAAATTGCCGATTGAATCGGAAATCAAGCTTATTACCAGCTGGAATTGATGAAGATTTCTCCCATTTAGACACACAAATGGATGCGTCATAACCGAGAGATATCAGACTTTCTGCAACTTCCTTGTTATCAGCTTTGCCAAACTTATCGACGATCTTCGATGTCTCTGCTAGCAGATTTCTTTCGACGACACTCGGAGAAGGTATCAAACTCTAAAGCACCAAAAAAGTAAACAAATAATCTGCAATCGAGGAAGATCGAAGGCATCAAAGAGAATCAGTAATCCATCGTTTTGAAATGTTGAGAACTATTCACCTTTTATAGTATTATCAGAAGAATCGGAAGCAGACGACGAGTTTGTCTTTACAGAGTCGGATAAGGAATCAAACTCATCCTCTTCTTCCGAACTATTGTTACCGTTTCCGTTGAAGCAATTGCATCGACTCTTCCCAGATTTAGCGGCTTTCTCATAGCTGCCTTCGATGAAATTACGTACCATCTTATCCAAGTAAATCGAGCTGGGATCAGATGCCGTAGACGGCGGCGCCCCGACGACGTCGTTTTCCCTTCTGAAAGGAAAGTCGAAGAGACGCCTCAGCCTCGACTTCGACGCAGACGGCGGTAGCTGCTTTGGAAACACGACGTCATTCTGGGAATCGTCGATTGGATGGATCCTCGTCGGAAAATGCATGCTAGAAGGTAAAGTTCAGTAATCTGAATCGGAAATGTTGGCCGGGAAACTCATACGCCGGCAATGTCTAACTTGATTTCTCTCGTGTTTCAGTTTTCACCTGCAACTGTACGTCCTTGGACTGAGTGTGTGGAAGATTTATATAGGAAACATTTGGGAGAGAATGGCACAATGGCAACCATCGTGGCGTTGATTATCTCTTTACGGCTTGGATGGTGAATTTATTTTAAAAATTTTCTCCTCTCATTTTGATTTTCTCGTGTATGTAAATTAATTGTAATTTCTCTATTGATGATTAAGTTACTTAGGGTAATAAGAAATAAATCTCACTTTGGATAAGATTTTGTATTACTATGGATAGCATCACATGTAATTCGTCATTAATCAAGAGGGAGAAAAGGTTATATCTCAATCCTTTATTGTACCTTTGTCCTGGTGACTCAAAAATGCACACACCGTCTCGACATTTTGTCTCGGGTAAGTGAAACTAATATTGACTGATAATAACCTTCTCTCTTCGATAAAATACGATATACTTCTACTTTTAGGATACCCTCATAAATTGGACATATCTTCACATTTCAAAGAGGGTACCAAAGTCGCTTGCCTCCGCTTTGATTTTATCTCAACACGTTTTATTATTTAAAGTTATTTATAAATTAATTAAGAAGGGGATCATAAGAAAATTCAGGAGCAGAGTCCAATTTATTTCATGATCATCATGGGTCCGATAATTATTAATCATTTCACGTTCTTTATGAAGATGACATGCTAAGCAATTGTTTTCATTATTAATTTCCGAAATGTTTTTTGATAATGTAATAGTTCGATCTTTGAATTCTAAGACATGGTACTATTAGTAGCACAAATAGATTATCTGCTTATGATAATAAGAACCATATAAATCGAGTTAAAATAAAGAAAAACAACAAGTATTATACACACTTTATTCAATCATGCAAACATGCAGGCAAAATAATAACCCATTATTGAAAACATTGACCAACACAGAAGAGAAACACACAACACTTTGATATAAGATTTGACATATTTTTTTCAAGCATATGCGTCTGAAGAAGATAAGCCTGCTTGTAAATCCCAAAACCCTCTCTTTCCAGCTTTCACATCCCTCTTCTTTAAGACTTAATCCCCTTTGGTTAATAGTGCTCGTAACCGTAGATATGGACCCGCCGGCCGGCGAAGGCTCAAGCTTCACATGGTAGGCACCTTCTCAATCTTGTCGGAGAAAGTATCGCCTTTCGATCATCGTATAGGCATACGTTAGGGCTTCCTCGTCGAGCTCGTCCACTCGATACCTCACGTACTTAAAAGGGCTTCCTGCCAATGTATGTAATAAAACGAGTATATCATTAAGTTGATAAAACAAATTGTAATGTGGATGAGTATATTGTTTAGGACCCTCGGCGAAGTGTTTAGAGTAATTGTTAAGGAGGATTACGATTTTTATGTTAGTACTGAATTTAGGGTTTCAAGTATAAATCATGCTAACATGAGAGTTTTGATTTGAGTATGATACATCTGGAAAGAGTAGTAAGGTACAAATCAGAATATGAAGAGGAAAGCAGCTTGATATAATTTTGATCGAATGTAACAAGCCACATGAGCAATCGGGCGAATGGAAGATGTACTTGTAAACTGGAATCTGCGAAGGACCAAGAATCGATCAATTAGAGACCTCGGCAAAACTAGTTCTGGACATGATACAATCGGGCGATTGTGGGAGGTAGTAAGAACTCGACGATTTGAGGACCCTAATACCATGCAATCGGGCGAAACTCATGTGGGCATTGCACCAATCGGGCGATTTGGGAGCTAGAAGGAATCGAGCGAACTCACTCCCATGCATGGTGCAATCAGGCGATTGGATGCCATACTTTATCATTTGGCTAAAGTAGGAATACCGTGCATGGAATCGAGCGATTAGATGTCGAAGCGAAACCCTTGCCATGAGTTATACAAATCGGGCAAAACTTGCCTCCATGCACAACCAATCGGGCGAAATGATGAAACGACGAAAGTTAGCTCAAGCCTTGTCAAATCGGACGACTTAAAAGACAACCATCGGGCGAAAATATGTTATGATACATTAGGAATCGGGCGACTTGAGGCAATTGTTGCGAAATGGACAGCGTAACGAAATTGGAAATAACTGTGAGGATAAATGGACACGGAATTTACGTGGAAAACCCCTTTTCAACTTGGGTAAAAAACCACGGGCGGGGTAGAAATTTATTACTGTGGTAAAAACGGGGTTACAAACCTCTCAATCTATAAAGGAGAAAACACTCACTATCTCTCTTAGTCGGAGCAAATACCGAACAAACCCTTTATTTTTTTTCTCTTTCTTTCTCCTCTCTCCTTTCTTTCTTTTTCTATTGGTGTTTTGTGTGTGTTTTTATTGCCTCGAGCCTTTGCTATTTATAGGCAAAAGGCATGTATAATATGTATTATAATATTAATATAATAATATTATAATCATAGGGTAGTTGAAGTGGGTTGGTGACCAACCACTCAACTACCCACCTATCTCCACTTGAGGATTTGATTGATGCCCAATCAGATCTTCACACCATTCTTCTAGCTCACCTTTGCATGTTACTTAGATTCTGTCAATCCACATGAGGAACGACACCAAATAAACTTGTCCACAGGAATTGCTTTAGTCATGTAGTCTGCCAGATTATCCGCAGTGTGAACTTTTTGCATGTCAACAGTCCCCGCTTCCACTTGTTCACGAACAAAGTGGTATTGCACCCGGATATGTTTGGTTCTTGAATGATATGCTGGATTCCTTGCAAGATGCACGCACTCTGGCTATCACAATAGAGAACAATATTCTCCTGTTTGTGGCCGAGTTCTTCCAGCAACATCTTCAACCATATTGCCTCTTTACTGGCTTGCGTAGCTTCGACATATTCCGCTTCCGTTGTTGACGTTACAACAATGGACTGCAGTTTTGAAACCCATCTTACAGCACCGCCAGCAAGATTAAACACATATCCGGTTGTGGATCTGCTTTTATCAAGTTCACCTGCATAATCTGCATCAACAAAACCATGGACAGTAAAATCTGTACCTCCGTAACATAAGGCAAGATCAGAGGTTCCCTTGATGTATCTGAGAATCCTCTTCACAGCACTCCAGTGCTCCCGGCCAGGATTGGACATGTATCGGCTAACAACTCCCACTGCATGGGCAATGTCTGGTCTGGTACAGATCATTGCGAACATTAGACTTCCTACCGCCGATGCATATGGCAGTCGAGACATCTCTATCCTCTCGTCTTCATCACTAGGATACATCTCAGAGGATAACTTGAAATTAGTAGCAAGAGTAGTAGATATTGGCTTACTGTCTTGCATGTTGAACCTCCGCAAGATTTTCTTCAAATAATTCTTTTGGGAAAGCCAAATCTTCCGCTTGCTTCTGTCTCGAGATATTGCACACCAGGATTTTGTTTGCTGCCCCAAGTCCTTCATTTCGAATTCACTAGCCAGTTGAGTCTTTAAGTCGGCGATACGACCTTTGTTGGGTCCTGCCACCAGCATATCGTCGACGTACAACAGCAACATGATGAAATCGTCATCGCCAAATCTCTTGAAATATGCACAAGGATCTGAATATAGCCTGTTGTAGCCAAGGCTCATTATGAAGGAGTCAAATCTCTTATACCAGCATCGAGGTGCTTGTTTGAGTCCGTAGAGAGATTTGATCAGTCTGCAAACCAATCTTCTTTTTCCTAGTTCCTCGAAACCTTCTGGTTGAAGCATATATATTTCTTAATCCAGATCTCCATGGAGAAATGCCGTTTTAACGTCTAGCTGCTCAAGATGCAATATGTAGCACACATTGACAAAACCACCCTGACTGTTGTAAGTCGTACCGCCGGTGAGAAAATTTCGTTGAAGTCAATCCCTTCTTTATGAGCATATCCTTTTACAACCAGTCTAGCACGGTAACGCTCTACCTGGTCATCACCATTCCGTTTGATTTTGTACACCCATTTGTTGCCAATGGGTTTCCTTCCTTGCGGTAATGGCACCAACTCCCATGTCTTATTTTTATAGAGAGCTTCCATTTCCTCTTGCATTGCTGAAATCCACTGACTCGCATCTGAATTATTCAGTGCTTCTTGGAAAGTAGTTGGCTCTCCATCCTCAGTTAGAAAACAGTATGCAAGATTGCTCTCTATCTCGATTGAGTGCCAACTAGGTGGCCTACGCTCACGTGATGACCGCCAGAGATCCAGTACTTCAGATTCGACTGGGTTGAGCTCTTCGTGCGCCGGTTCAGCTTCAGAAGAATTATATTGCTCCAATTTTCTTTTCATCGGTGTAGTCTCTGTCACACCTTTTGAACTGCTATCATTTTCGACTTGCTCCTCATCGCTATCTTCCAGGAAGATAACATCTCTGCTGATAATCACTTTGTGGTCAGTGAGATCCCCGATATCCCTTTACTCCTTCAGCGTACCCCAAGAACAAACATTTCCTGGACTTTGGATCCAACTTTGTCGTTTCTTGGTTGTGATACATCGCGCACGTTGAACTTTCAAATATATGGAGGTTTGAATAGTCTGCAGGTGCACCAGTCCACATTTCCATCGGTGTCCGCATCTCTATAGCAGTAGATGGGGCCCGATTCACCACATAACAGGCAGTACAGACCGCTTCCGCCCAGAATTTCTTTTCCAGACCCGCAGTTCTCAACATAGCCCTTGTTCTTTCCAACAGGGTCCTATTCAACGCTCTGCCACTCCATTTTGTTGTGGAGTGTACGCCGTGGTGAACTGTTTTCTGATGCCCGCACCTTTGCAGAATCAGTGAATTCTTTACCAATATATTCCCCTCCATTATCTGATCGGAGACACTTGATCTTTCTTCCGTTTCAAGTTCACAACTCGCGCCTTGTATGTTTGAAGATAGGAAACACGTCGTCCTTCTTCTTGATTGGGTACACCCAGCATCTCCTGGAGTAGTCGTCTATGAATGATACGAGTAGCTGGCTCCTCCCAGGGACGCAACCGGTGCTTGCCATACATCGAATGGATCAATTCTAGAATTCCCTTGCTTCTAGAACTTGATGGGGAGAACTTCAGGCGATGCTGCTTGCTCACAATACAATGCTCGCAGAATGGTAGCGTCACCGTCGTGAGACCAGGTAGTAGATTCTTTTGCGCAAGAATTTTCATGCCTTGTTCAGACAATGACCAAGTTTCTTGTGCCAAGTCATCGTAGACTTTTCATTTGAACTTGTCGTAGCAACATATGCTTGCCCTTCTTGCAGAGTCTCTCCCTTCAGCTTGTATAGATTTGCAGCTATCTTTTCGCCCTTCATCACCACCAGTGCTCCTTTGGAGACCTTCATGATTTTATTCTCCAATTCAATTTTGAAACCAAGATCATCCAGTTGCCCCACGGACAACAGATTTTTCTTCAATCCCTCCACATGTCGGACAGCATGGATGGTACGCACAGTGCCATCGTACATCTTTATTTGAATCGTACCGACGACCCCGACAATCTCACGCTTGGTCATTGCAGCTGTAGACATACCCTCCAAAGTTGGCTCGTATTGATGAACCATTCCTTTCGAGAGGTCATGTGGAAAGTAGCTGCTGAGTCCATGAGCCACACGTCGTTGAATCTTCCATTTTCAGCGATAGTGGTTGCGGCTTCACACACCCAGGCAATTCCATCGTCGATAGTGTTGGCGGCGTGTCCTTGGGCATTGGGATTTTTATTTAGAGCCCAACAATCTTTCTTCAGATGACCTTTCTTGCCACAGTGGTAACATTTTATAACCTTCTTATTTTTGGTAACAAGGCTTTGCCGTTTTTGACTCCCATTTGGACCAGACTCTCCGGGTCTTGTCCGTTTTCGGCTCCCGTTTGGACCACGTGCTCCTGATCTTGCCTCGTCACTGTCAAAGCTTCTGCCTGTTGGGGACATCATCAACTTGTCTTCTTTGTTATTGCATCGACTTTCTTCTTCGAGAACCGCAGCTGCAATATTATCGAAGATCAGTTTTCCCGCAGCTTGGTTGTTGCTGAGATTGATGACTAGTTGATCGTAGGAGTCTGGCAGGCTTTGCAGTAGAAGCTCAGTTTCACTTGGCTCTATTTTGTAGTCCAAGTCTTAAGTTGAGAGAACAGAGTATTCAACTTATTGATGTGCTCGGTCATTGAAGAAGATTCTTCCATTCGTAGATGGTATAATTTTTCTTTTTAGGAAAATTCGGCTGTGGAGTGACTTGACTTGATACAGCTTCTCAAGATGGTCCCAAATTTCTTTCGCACTAGTTTTCTCTTCGACGCTTGATATATATCATCTGCTAATGTCAGATGGATATTGACGATGGCCCTCCCGTCCATCTTCCTCCAGTTGGCATCACTTGTAATAGTTGTTGGTCTTCCAGTGATCGCCTCCAGACAATTTTCTTTGAGTAAAATTGTCTTTATCCTCATTTTCCCAGTGAGTAGTTTTCCCCGTTGAATTTCTCATTTTATTTTTAGCTGCCATTTTTCCCCACGTCGCTATCGTCGGAGAAATTCAACAGTCCAGCCAAATAGTACTGATCATATAATTTGCAGAAAGGGTAGCGACCAGCTTTCAAGACAAAATTACCCTTCTAAGTAAATTCCCAGATGAGATCTGGTGGGGTCACTATGTGTCCCGCTTGGCACCAGCCACCTAGACAGAACTTACTTACACAGTCTATTACCACGACTTGCCCAAAAACTCTTCCGTAACGATAAACCTTTTCGATATCCTTTCTGATGTGGAAGATCAGACAAAGCTGCAAACCACAGAGCATAATTGGAATATCAATCAGGGCTGCTCTGATACCACTTGTTGCGAAATGGACAGCTTAACGAAATTGAAATACTGTGAGGATAAATGGAACACGGGAATTTACGTGGAAACCCATTTTCAACTTGGGGTAAAAAACCACGGGCGGGGTAGAAATTTATTACTGTGGTAAAAAACAGGGTTACAACCTCTCAATCTATAAAGGAGAAAACACTCACTATCTCTCTTTATAGTCGGAGCAAATACGAATAAACCCTCTATTTTTTTTCTCTTTCTTTCTCCTCTCTCTCTATCTTTTCTTTCTATGGTGTTTTGGTGTGTGTTTTATTGCCTCGAGCCTTTGCTAGTTATAGGCAAAAGGCATGTATAATATGTATTATAATATTAATATAATAATTATAAATCATAATTAGGGTAGTTTGAAGTGGGTTGGTGACCACACCCACTCAACCTACCCATCAGCAATTTGGTGAATGTGAGCTTTAATGCTTAACCACGATTTAGGAGCCGTAATGATCGAACGGAAGTGAACCGTGACATATGTCAAATCGGACGAACCTAGATACATATATTAGATGGTTTAACCCTAATTTAGCCTAGACTAGTATCGGGACTAAGGGTTAACAAATAATAATAGTCAAAACAAATTAGTTTGTAATTATTTAAATTAAATATGTCACTGATATTATAATATTTCTATCCGGTTGAACAATAGGAATTTCACAAGGCAAGGCAATAAGTACAATTAGCTTGGACGACAGGTAGGTGAAATCCACCTACGACTCGTAAACGGTTGTGTGTATTATTATATGATACTTATGTGATTATGTGAATATATGTGTACGTGTTTTGGAGTTGTATTTTATGTGTAATGAATTACTGTGATTTGGTAAATTACATGTTTTACATGTTTTATATGTGTTGTATGTCATATGTACATTATTTGCACTGCACATGCATATCACGTCAGGGGGAGGTTGAGCACCGTACAAACGATAATGTCTTATTACGTCGATGAGCGGAGTATCATTTGAGGTAAAGTCGGGATGAGTACTAGGGTATTGGGCGAGAGATGAGTTGGACGGAGACGTGTGTGAGTGACTCGTCTACTCGGGTGCATGAGTGACATCTGAGGTGTAAATCATATTAGAGGTTAGACGAGTGAGACGGGAGACGGGCATGAGCGACTCGTCTACTTAGGATCTGAGGTGCAAACCGTTTAGACGGGAGACGGGGGTGAGCCACTCGTCTACTCGGATACTGAGGCGTAAACCATCATAGGTGATAGGTAAGTGAGATGGGGGACGGACGTGAGCGACTCATCTACTGGGGTGCATGAGGACATCTGAGGTGTAAACCATCTTAGAGGATAGGCGAGTGAGACGGGAGACGGGCGTGAGCGACTTGTCTACTCAATATCTGGGGTGCAAACTGTTAAGACGGGAGACGGGGGTGAGCCACTTGTCTACTCAGATACTGAGGTGTAAACCGTCATAGGTGATAGGTGAGTGAGATGGGAGATGGGCGTGAGCGATTCTGTGAGATTAGACGTAGTGTCTAAGTGCATTGAGACGTGATAGGTTGAGATAGAAAAAGAAGAGTCGAGTGTGCATATTGAGAGGTGTATGGGATGGGATTGAGGGCACGCTGCATACTTGCATATTCACCTACTGAGCGATAGCTCAGGGTTTTACATGTTGTAGGTACCGAGCCCAACGCTGCGCGTCGCGGCTGAGGCGGGCTGACGGCGGTGCTCCACGGACTTCTGAGGGCGGGGCTGCACATGGATGCGACCTGTGGAGCGACGTATGGTTTTGATTTTTGAGATTGTGGGGCTATGGCCCATGTATAGTGATGCCGACGTAGACGATGTAAGAATTATATTGCAAACTAGAGCGTATAAACGATATTACATGTATTTATCGATTTGGTGTTCGTTGAGTAAGGGTTTTAAGGCTTGGTCACACTTGTTATCAATTAGATTTTTCTTTATTCTCAGAAATAAAATATTTCAGCTAAAGGATTGTCTTTTGATAGCTGACAGTCACGTTTCTTACTATATTAATCTTGGTACACATACATATATACACACAACATATAAGAATTAATAGGCCGTCTAAGGTTCGTGCCTTTCAACTGACTCATTTGTTATTAGGAACCGCATAATGCTACAGTGATCGTTTAGGCGCGTACTTATTTGCTCTTAGGATTACTTTGTAGTTGAAATTACGACTCACAATCTCGGTAGAACAAAAAGGTTAGAGACGACAGGTAAGCGACTGTCCCATGCAACTACGACACATAAACCTAGCTTTAGTTGTTTTGTTGTGATATATGTGCTATTCTTTATTTGATTATTTGGGAGGTACGAATTATTTGGTATTAATAATTGTACCTCGGGCGCGAGTCGCCATATGCGTGTTTTTTATTTGTTGAGACATGACCTATATGATTTGAGTTTAACTATTGTTTAGCTCAAGTAATTGTGATGTATGTCCTTGGGCACGAATTACTGTCTCGAATATGAGTGTGATATTCCTTGCATATTGTGCATTGTTTCTTTCAACGAGTCATTTATGTCGCTTTGGACAATTGGTGATGAGCTTGTGGGGATTTTACATAGTCGCTTTGGGCAAGACTGATCTTGTGAGGAGCATTATGTGTGTGAGACGATACTACGATATGCGAGAGAATCTCGTACTGGAAAAGACATTTGGAGTTATTGGGAGTTTCTTGTAATGCCATTTGGAGTTACAAATGCGCCAGCAGCATTCATGGACCTGATGAATCGAGTATTTTAAGAATTCATCGATAAGTTCGCCATTGTATTTATCGTGACATCCTAATCTATTCATAAACAAAGGATGATCATAGTGAACACTTGCGAGTGGTACAACGTTGAGGCAGAAACGACTATATGCAACATAAAAGAAGTGTGAATTATGACTCAATCAAGTAGCATTCCTTGGACATGTTATTTCAGCAGCTGGAGTATCAGTAGACCCTAGCAAAGCCGAAGTGTTATTAATGGAGCAGACCAACGACTCCTTTAGAGGTGCGAAGTTTCCTTGGCTTAGCGGGTTATTATCGAAGATTATTTTTTCTCTCCCAGTGCTTTAAGTAATAAATACATAACGAAAGAAGATATTATCTAGCCTAGAGGAAAGAGAACAACTAGGATGAAAGGTAAAGGAATTTTCAATTTCCATATTCCCATCCCGAATCTACATTCTTTACTCGGCTCATTCAGTTCTTTAGAAGAACTATTTGGAACACCAACCGAATCTCGACAACAAATAAGTACAGAATTACATCAACTTATTTCTGCTCTCTCCTTAAGTCAAGCAAATTGAGGATTCTCAAAAAAATCGCAACTCCACTGACAAGGTTGACAAGGAAGAGTATTCCATTAATTTGGAATGAAGATTGCGAACAAAGCTTTCAAGAATTCAAACAACGACTTACAACAACACCCATTCTCTCCATCCCCACAACTAATGAAGGGTTCGTGATTTACACTGATGCGTCGAAGAATTGTTTTGGAGGTGTTCTTATGCAAAATGGTAAAGTTATTGCAGGCGGTTGAAAGAGTATGAAAAGAATTATCCAACACATGATCTGGAACTGGCTGCTGTAGTGTTCGCATTGAAGATTTGGAGGCATTACCTATATGGAGAGCACTGTGATATCTATACAGACCACAAGAGCTTGAAATACATATTCACTCATAAGGAGTTAAATATGCGGCAGAGAATATGGCTAGAACTTGTCAAGGATTACGATTGCACTATCAACCATCACCTGGAAAAGCAAACATCGTAGCAGATGCGCTAAGCCGTAAATCAGTTCAAAAGCCAGAACGGGATGATCTGTGATAAGTTAGGATTTTACGTTAATTTTATATCCCATAAAAGCATATTTTCGATCGTTGTTTATTTGAATATACTTGAATATCCTACTTTTGCGTTTATTTCGTGTTTTGTAGATATTCGAGCACATATATCAAAAAGATGAACGCGAAGCGGACCAATAAGATCAAGAGCGAAAACCATGGAATTCACACATAATAAGTCAAGCTCAAGCAACCACGTGAAGCATACGAACACACACTTGGCATATTTAGCACCATCGGTCTCTTTTGCAATTTTCAGAAGTACTTGGGGCAAATATGCAGTTTGACAGAATTTTCCTATTCTTGGATAGAAGATCACGTAACACTAAGTCAAGGGAGAGCTTGATATTTTGGCCAAGAATCACGGACATTGAGGGAGAAAGATATTCAATATTAAATAATTGGTCAAATATTCAAATTGGATGGGGAAACTTTGAAGAATAAAGTCGGTTACCCTTTCTTTATATTTGGAGGAAGGATATACATCGAAGAAGAGAGGGTGACGGCTGAAATAAAAATAACAGACTTTGACGGCTGAGAATAAGAAGGCGAACAACGGCAAAGAGCAAGACAATTCGAGCACCGAAAAAGGGCGAATTTCTTACCTTTTAATATTTCGTTTTCGACAATGTTTTCTTCTGATTCGTTGTCGTATTCGTATATTAATATGCTAGGCTAATTTCTTTTGTGATTGAGGCCGTCTGAGGCCGGATTATGACTACGTATTAATGCTATTTTTATCTTATTTAATCATATGATTTAAGTTATGTATTCTTTGTTTGCACTTCATATCCGTACGTGTGATTGACCTTCATGCGTATGATTATTGATTGGTTTATGAGACGGACTAAGTGATTAAACCGATTAGAACAAAGCATTGAATACCACTACGTAAAACCGATCAGAGATGGAATTCGGTTTCGTATGTGTGATTTCCGAGACGTTAGGCGCCGAAAGCGCTTAAACTCGGGGAATTTCACGAAGATCAAATGCACGTGTAGGAATTACAGTCATATAGACATATAGTTGATTGGTTCTCTATTTACGTAGGGTTGCTAGTTACGTGAACAACGGGTAGCACATATATTAGGAAATTCCACCTTGACTTGATGATGTTGATTAGATAGATGATATTGCATGAAGACGTAGGAATATTTCGTGCCGAGCATGTGTCTTAATCACGTCCGTTGTTAATTGCTCTATCCTCACCTATTTTATTGCGTTTATTTTATTATTTGTCTTTTATCTCATTTATCAAATCATTAAAAACTACTAAATTCCTTTGTTTGAATTAAAATTAGAATTAATATCTTAGAATTAATCGACCTGTCTTCGTGGATCGATACTCGGGCTTCGTCCGTTTTATACTACTTGCACGACCTAATACACTTGCTAGTATTTGAGCGTGTCAAGTTTTTGGCGCCGTTGCCGGAGCGGTATATCAGTTCTAGGAGTTATTATAAATTTTAGTTTAGATATTTTAGTTATATAATATTATTATTATTATTCTTCTTATTATTATATACATTGATACTCTCATCTTTCTCGTTTGTGTTTTGTAGGATAAGGGATGCAGCGATACTCGCATATTCTCCCGAGATATATGCGACATGCGATGATGAACTGGAGTGCGACTTTTGCGGATGCCGACATCTCACTAGTGAATGCAAGTACAATCGTTACAAGCCTCCACGATCGTGGTATGATGGACGAGGGGAGAATTCCTACTCTTACACAAGCGATTATTCACATTCTCCCACGTATGATTACTTTACTCCACCTCAAAAAGAAAAAGGCGCTTGGGAGATAGCGCTCGAGAAGATGGCAGTGATACAAGAAGACAGTAGTCGTACAACTACTTCTACGAGTTTTTAGAGTAAAAGCGAAGATGGAGAATCTGACGGCCCAATTGAAAAAGCTAAAAAATGTAGTGTCTGAACGCGAACGAGAAGTACCCTCGAGCCACATTGAGCCAAATCCAGAAGAGCACATAGAAGCCATTCCATTGAATTGTGAAATAACTCAAGAACCGGTGTTGGAACCAAGTAAAGCTAACGATGAGATCGAGTTAGAAAAAACCGATCAACCCGCAGAGGCTACTGTAGATTTCGTTCCAGCAGACTAGAGCCAAGAATTTCGCAGTAAGAGTCGCGAAAAGAGAATTGGAGCCTGAGATCGACCGATTCTAGCTTGTTACGAAGTCAACATATCAGATAGCATATTCGCAGTCAAGGCATCTATGATCGTTGATTTCGATATTATTTGGGAGCCGAAAGTCGCCCATGGAGAGAGTTTAAAGATTGCGACCATGCAAAGCTGTACCATTCTGAGATCAAACTTCTCTCCAAAAAGATGAAATCAAGGTGTTCTGTACTTTTACTGAACATGCAGAGTCGTGACCTTCAACACAAACGAGAGTCGAGCTAACGACTATAAAAACAGCGCTTCTTGGGAGGCAACCCAAGGCCTATCGATGCATATATATTATTTATATTTTAGTCCTATTTCTCTATTTCATTTTTTAATAAAAATTCGCTCTCACGGTGCCGCCTAGTCACGCCTTCTCGCAGGCTCATATCTAGTTTGGGGGTTTCCCGTTCGCGATGGTTGCTTGTGTACTATCGATCAACCAATTCCTCTACAGTGACCGACGTAAAATTCAGGGCAGTGTCACTTTCAACTCTCTCTTCGCTTTTATTTTACACATTGAGGACAATGTGATATTTAGTTTGGGGGTGGGGTGTGACACATGCTAGATTTAATATGCTCACATGTTTAGGTATCGACGTGCTTCGGTCTTTTAGTGGGGTAGAACTGATGAAAGTTGCGATTTGAACGCCATCTGTGGAATCTCCTGTCAATGATGAAAATTTTTAAATTTTTACCGTGTCGTGATATGATTCGACGAGTTGAGTGAGATAGTCTTACATGTTGCATTGTCGTGATATTAGCATGATTATTGGCTACATTGACTGCTTTAGGAGTATTGCGTATCATGAAGCACAAACCCAGCTATACATGTGAGTTTTTGAGCCTTTCGAGATGAATTCAGAGCAACTCATTATGCTCGATGTTTATTCTCGTGTGACACGCATGGACTGAATATTTTCGAACATGCTCTGTTATGCATGTCAGTAGTTACTATGTGGATTTTTATGTGCGAAAATGAAAAGGGCACTAGGATTGAATCATTGGCCTAAATATTTCCCTACCTTACGTATTTACCACTTAGTGAGCCCCTTTGAGCCTTATTTGACTTATTTGTTGATTTGGAGCCCAGATATGTAGCCTGGTTGCCTCTAGCCTATACGACCCGTATCAACGTGTTAATTTATCGATATCGTGAAAGTGGCTTGTTGATTGAGAAGGAGCTAATCGTCGATGCATGTTAGTTATGAACTCGTCCTATGATATGGATCTCTCGTCGTAATATTGCAACAGACTAAAACCTCTCCATTCGATAAAAAGTACAAAAACAAAAAAGAAAAGGAGGGGCTAGTTCTGAAAAGAAAAAAAAAAAAAAAAAAAAAAAAAAAAAAGTAGCGAAAAAAATAAAAGAGCGATCGAGAAGAGCTAGAAAAGGTGAAAGGATGAGTCGAGTGAAAAATAGAGACGGCGTTAGAAGAGCGAAATAGGTGGTGAGAAGAGTGATTCGATGATTGACACGTTTGATACCTTTAGTTCACTTTCCTATATGACGCACCTTTCAATACCCGAGCCCCATTACAACCTTCGATGAAAGACCCTTTGATTCGTGCATGACTTCTACTTTGTGATTATGATGTGATATATTTGCAAGCATAGAGTAATATCTTTTCATGCCGTGAGTTGAGCGTCTTTATACAGATCCCTTCGAAAACACCCGAGCGACTTGAACGATCCTTGTGAGAGTTGTGGATTGATAGTGGTATAATTCTAGAAATGTCTTTCATGCTATGATGACATAACGACATATTACTCCATGCCTCGTGTTTCGACTAGATCGTTCATTAGTTGATGATTATCTCGACTTTATGCTTTTAATTTTTCTGAGATGAAACAGGAGAATTTCATTGACTGATGTTATATAATCCTAACCTGATTTGGTTTTATTTCGCTTTTATGATCGAGGACGATCGAAGCTAGTTTGGGGGTTGTGATCTGCACAAGATGGGCATTGAGGTTATACAACGGGGCGAATCGAAGCTAGTTTGGCCGCTTTATCACTTCAGCCGACTCCATTTGAAAGAATCAAACAACGACAAGAACAGGATGAATTTTAAATTCAAATGAAGAACTCGGTAGAAGCAAGGCAACAGACTGGCTTAGATTTATCAAAGGACGATGTACTGCGATTCAAAGGGCGTCTTTACATACCAAACGAGGAGACTCTTCGAGAAGAAATCCTAACGGAAGCTCATTCGACACCATATTCAGTACATCCAGGATCAACCAAGATGTATAGACCTGAAATAATACTACTGGTGGCCAGGCATGAAGAGGGATGTTGCACTTTTATCGAACGATGCTTGACTTGTCAGCAAGTGAAGGCAGAACATCAAAGAGTGGAGTACTTCAGCCATTGGACATTCTTGAATGGAAATACGAAGCTTACAATGGATTTTGTGGTTGGGCTGCCGAAGACAACAAAGAATCATAATGCCATATGGGTTGCGGTGGATCGTCTTACGAAATCTGCTCACTTAATTGCTTCAACGTATCCGATTGATCAATACGCACGACTCTACATTCAGGAAATCATACGACTACATGGAGTGCCTATTTCTGTCTCTGATCGAGATTCAATTATGTCTAAATTTGAAAGAGTCTACAGAAGGCACTTGGAACAAGGTTGACTTATAGCACTGCCTATCACCCTCAAACTGATGGGCAATCGGAGTGGACAATTCAGACCTTATAAGATATGATACGAGCTTGCGTGTTTGATTTTCAAGGGCATTGGAGTAAGTTCCTACCATCGATCAAGTTTTCACACAACAATAGCTACCACGCAAGTGTCGGAATGGCTCCGTATGAAGCATTGTATGGGAGAAAATGCCGATCGCCAATTCACCGGGATGAAGTTGGTGAAAGAAAAGTTTTGGGCCCTGATTCAAGAGGTGAGCGATGCGGTCGAATTCAACAAACACAAAGTCGACAAAAGAGTTTCGCAGACAGAAGGCGAAGACCGTTAGAATTTGAAGTTGGAGATCAGGTGTTTCTAAGGTGGCACAATGTCATGCGATTTGGGAAAAAGGGAAAGCTTAGTCCAAGATAGATAGGCCCTTACCCTATAATCGAGAGAATAGGGGATGTCGCCTACAAGCTTGATCTACCATCTATACCCCAAGTTCACAACGTTTTTCACGTCTCGATGCTAAGGAAATATATCTCAGATCCGTCTCATGTTAAAAGGAACGGCCATTGGAATTAAACCCGAACATGAGTTATGAAGAACAACCCGTGGAAATACTGGCCCAAGAAGTGAAACGTCTTAGGAATAAGAAAATCCCGTTAGTCAAAGTATGTTGGCAGAATCAATTGACGGAAGAGGCTACTTGGGAAATAGAGGATGCGAACCAAATACCCTCGCCCATTCAGTAAGTGAAATTTCGCGAAATTTTTATGAGGGGAGGATGTCATACCCGGACAATTCCTAGCCCTTGTTTGGCCAATATGAATCATGCATTGCATTCTCATCTTATGCGAATTACGTGCTAATATAATGTGTGCTTGTAATGCATATTATTTGAATTATATGCTTTTCATGTTATGTGCATTTTTAGGAGTCGCATACTTTAATACAATTATTTGCTAGTATGTATTACTTCCAACATTTTAATAATTTAATTCCTAGTAATTTTGGTATGAGAAATAGTATAGAAGTCATTAGAGGCGAATAGTGACACGTGTCTAGTTAATATTTTTATATAAAAATAATAATAATAATAATAATAAATAATAATAAATAAATATTAATAAATAATAACTAATAAATAAATTAATTAATAAATTAGAATTATCTAGCTTAGTTACTTTAGTTTTTTCGTGTGTGATATGGGTCAAGTAATAATACACGTGTCAATTACCAGGTACTACTTATTATACGTGTCTGCGGGTAAATGCCGCTATTAACACGTGTCGATTGCTAGGTGTAATTAGTTATACGTGTATGCGTAATACATTATTCAATATTCATGTGAGTAGATTTTCATAAGTATTATTAGCAATATACTAAACTATGCAAATTATTTATTCAAAGTACAATATTTCACTTAGTATCCTAGTTTCAATATTAAAATGCATAACATATATATGAAAAGTATAGGTACGTGACTATACGTCATAAGCTCATTAGGAACTCTAGTGTTTATAAAATGATATTGTGTTAACTATTAATATGATAAGTGTTAGTTAACGTGAATGGCAAGGAAAACATTAACAGACTTAATTACTTATATCATCACCCCAATCGGTTCAGCCTTGCTTTCTAACATATTTTTTGGGTGTATTTTCTAACATATTTTCTCCACCAAAAAACCTCAGTCTCATATCTGTACACGTAAGCCACGAAGGATCATCTAGGTAAACCTTATGTGAGGATTATATTGCATACTAGTGCATATAAACGATACTACATGTGTTTATCTATTTGGTATTCGTTGAGTAAGGGTTTTAAGGCTTGGTCGCACTTTTTATCAATTAGATTTTCTTTATTCTCAGAATAATTAAAATATTTCAGTTAAAGGATTGTCTTTTGATAGCTGAAAGTCACGTTTCTTACTAAATTAATCCTTGGTACACATACATATATATACACACAACATAGAAGAATTAATAGGCCATGTAAGGTTCGTGCCTTTCAACTGACTCATTTGCTATTATTATCTAGGAACCACATAATGCTACAACGATCATTTAGGCGCGTACTTATATGCTCTTAGGCTTACTTTGTAGTTTAAATTACGACTCACAATCTCGGTATAACAAAAAGGTTAGAGACAACATGTAAGCGACTGTCCCATGCAACTACGACACATGAACCTAGATTTAATTGTTTTGTCGTGATATATGTGCTATTATTTATTTGATTATTTGGGATTGATTATTTGGAAGGTACGAATTATTTGGTATTAAAATTGTACCTCAGGCGCGAGTCGCCATATGCGTGTTTTAATTCATTGTTGAGACATGACCTTATATGATTTGAGTTTAACTATTGGCTAGCTCAAGTAATTGTGATGTATGTCCTTGGGCACAAATTACTGTCTCAAATATGAGTGTGATATTCCTTGCATATTGTGCATTGTTTCTTTTACATCGAGTAATTTATGTCGCTCTGGACGACAGGTGATGAGCATGTGGGGATTTTCACATAGTCGCTTTGGGGAGACTAATCTTGTTGAGGAGCATTATGTGTGTGAGACGATACTACGATATGCGAGGGAATCGTAGTGGAGAAGACCGCCTTTAACGTGATGGTCCACTCGAGCCCTTCCCCTTTTGGTTGTACGACGCCCTTATTGGCCTGACGTGACAACGTCTTTTCTGGACGGGTGAAAAAGACCGTGCAGCTATTTTCTGGACGGGTCAAAAGGACAGTATAGCTATTTCCTGGCGGGTGAAAAAGACCGTGCAGATATTTCTGGGCGGGTGAAAAAGACCGGCTAGCGTTGATATTTATAGGCCTCCTTGATATTGATTGAGCTCTTCGGTATCGTAGTATTCGGTCTTAGGGTCCATATTGAGTGAATCATTATGAGGGTGCGACTGCATAGTTACGAGAGCATGAGTGGCATATAGCATACCATGTTGCATTGAATCATTCGAGGAATTCATATCACAGGCCGATATAGTTCCGAGCATATTTTACACGAGTTTATTACTATTACGAGATTCGCTTACTGAGCAATTAGCTCACGTAGTTCATGTGTTGTAGCGGACTTAAGTTATGAAGAAAGGCCGGTAGAGATTTAATTTATGAGGTGAAGCGACTTCGAAATAAGAACATTCCCTAGTGAAAGTCTTGTGGCGGAACCAGACAATGGAAGAAGCCACTTGGGAACGAGAGGATGAAATGAGAGTGAAGCACCCCGAGTTTTTTTCGACGACTTAAATTTCGGGGACGCAATTTCTTTTAGGGGGGATGATGTATACCCATAAAATTAATACGGGATTATTTTTGTAGTGTTCGAAAATAATGGAGTCGATTTTCGAACAAAACTTGATTTTTTGGAATTGAGCCGAAAATAATTATTAGGCCCGAGGGTTAAATAAAATAATATGGACGGAGAAGACTAGAAAGCCCAAGAAGGAAAATAATGATTAAATTGGGTAGAGAGGCCAAAGACAATAACATGGCCCAAATCAATTTGAATATGGCCCAAGTATAAAGTTAATATTAGCCCAAAGACTTTGGATAAGAATAAGGTTACTTAAGTTAAGGGGTAAAGCACGTTGGCAGCTTGTCACCTTTAGGTCACTTTACATGATAAACCTTAACCTCTTTTAACACTAAACGTGAGAATCAAAGAGATAAGAAGAAAGGAGGTGACGAACAAAGAAGCCAAGAACAGGGAATTGTTGGAAAGCTCAAACACCATAATATCGTTTAAGTGCAGCTAAGGAGGAAGTCGAACAACGAAGGAGAGGCAAACTTTGGCAAGTTTGAGCAAACTTCAGCCTAGGAGATTAATAAAAAAAATAGCTAGGAGGAATGGTAGGACCCCTACAGATCTTTTAAGCCATATTACAGTCTTAGAAATGTTTAGAATTCGGATGAAAGGTCATCCGAGTTCAAAAGTATTTATTTTACGATTTTCGAAATTTTTGTGATGCTATGTGTTATTACGTGTTTCTTGAGCTCAATATATGGGTTCTGTATTTTATTTTTGTTCTTATGTGATTCGGTGTGATGATCATGCAAGGATTTTCTGGAAAACTTAGGGTTTCAATATGAAAGAATTGAACATTGTATGAACAGTTAGTCGATTTGTAGAATAGGACGATTTTAAATCGCGGGCCACGTATTCGCGTTGTGTATAATAGGTAGGAGAGAATCGGCCACATGGAGTTTCGGGTCGCGAAATCTTGTCCCGGGCCCAAGGATTTTTTCCAGTATGTGTAAAATAGGTTTCACGGGCCAAAATTTGATATCTCGCGGGCTTAATCTTTCCCGGGCCGGCTAGGGTGATTCCTGTGAAAGGCGTTGCGGGCCGACTTTGAGTTTCGCGGGCCGAATGACTTTCTCGAGGTGATTCCTGTGAGAGCAATCGGGCGATCGCGAGTTCAATCGGGCTTCGCGCGTCCAATCCGGTGATTCAGAACTCGACGAAAGCTTCGCGGAATCTGGAATTGACCCGAACTTTCGAGGGTTGACCAGTGTTTTAAAGTGAGAATCAAGCGATTCAGATTTGGGCTTTGACCGAACTTGGGTGTGTTGACCAACAGTTTTAATTTTTGGGCTTTTGCCCTATTTCAGGCCAAACTATTTTCAATATTATTTTCAGCCAAATCATTTTAAATTTGAATATTTTCATATTTTGTCTAAGATTTTCGAGTCAACCCATATTTTAATATTGTAAGGTTATTTGGGATTTTAAAAAGTTTGGCCTAGTTTGTTAGTTGTATTAGTATGTGATTCGGTGTATGTTGATAAACGCATTTCATTCGTTTATCTCCATCATTTTGATGTTGAATATTTGGTTTATGTGAGTTGTCTAGTGCATTTAGTCTTAATTTTTACATATTTTGATGTCAAAGGTATATGAGGCGATTTTTGAGATGAACCGCGTAAACATGGAGCAGAAATTACAATTTTCAATCAACACGGCCTTCAACATGGCCATGTCTAGCAGAAGGAAGGAGAACTCTAGCTTCGGCCCCCCAACACGGCCATGTTTGTCAGCAGAAAAGAAAACACACTTGCGGCCCTTTAACACGGCCGGACACATGGCCGTGTTGACCAACAGTGTTGGGCCTTAAACCCTAAGCCCGAAGGTACATGGCCGTGTTTGAAGTCATGTTCACCCTGTTTTCTACTTAAGCCGCAATTTGAAGCCCTAAGAGGATCTAAGCCGCCACAACTCATTTCTAATCACCAAAAACACCTCAAGGACGACTCAAGAACCCTAGAGATCAATCTCAAATGATCTCTAGGTGCTAAAGTGAAGATTTGAAGCTCATTTACACCGGACGATCGAACAAAGTACGAGGGATAAGCTTGAGCTCGCTAAATAGGAAGAATCTATGTATTTCTCTGCTTTGTTTCGTATACATTTCGCGGCTTCTTCCTTCACTATGAGTAGCTAATCATTTTGTGTGTTTGGGATGAGAAGAACGCTAGATGCGTCGTAGTTTGGACGTAAAATACTCGTGAACACATGATATGGCTTTGTATCGTTTATGACAGCTTTTATTCGATTCAATATGTCTATGTATTGTTTTGAGAATCACATTTGGCATGTCTATGTGTTGCTGTGATGTTTAGTAGACCGTTAAGGGCGAAAGCTAAATGACGGTTCGTTCTATCGTAAACGTTAGGCGTCGACTATAGGGCGAAAGCAAATAGTCGACCCTCAATTTAGATAAACTACTATATATTCTCGTTACCATTTAGGGCGAAAGCTAAGTTGGAAACGAGTAGGAATTATCGTGACATAGTCATTAATCATGTGGTAACGGTAGTTACGACTTCATCGACGATATCTAGCGGGATTCGAAATCCCAAGCACATTCCTTTTATTCAAAGTTACTCTTAAATCTTTAGTTGTGTTTTGATCATTTTTCTGTGTTATTTAAGTTGTTGTGACTTAGTTCAAATATAAAAATCTCAATCATTTGTTAGGCTAGATATTGAATTGATAGGTTATTACTAGTAATCAAGATTATTCCTCGTGTTCGATACTCGGATACTCGCTATAGCTATTTTACAAACGCTAGGTGCACTGTCTATCGCGTGTGGTGATAGTTATAACATATTCGTTTCAAGTATTACTTGACGTACTTGCACGAACTTTTATTTAATATATTAACGTACACGCACGCGATCAAGTTTCTGGCGTCGTTGCGGGGAATAATTTGATATTAGGAAAACCTAAGTTCGGTAATTTAGCCATTCACTTATTTGTTATTTTATTCTAGTTTTAATTTCTTTGATTTGCGATTGTTTTCCCGGTTGTGATTTGTTAATTAACTAACGAGATTCGTTGGTCTTCAAGGTGTACTTTTACGGTGAATGACCCGAAATCATCCATCGTATCCACTCATTGAAGCACCTCCGGATTTCGAGCGTACGTTGCGACGAAGACTAAGGCAGGAAGTAATTGGAAGTTCTTCGTCCGACAACTCATTTCAGCTAGTTGATTATTCTCAAGACACAACAGAAGGTTCTTAGGACACGGCAAGCACTTCTCACGTCGAGACGTCGGTTGATAGTTCAGGGACACCAAAAGAGATGGCAGATCAAGAAGTTAATAACGAGGAGCAATCACTGCAAGATTTGCTCAAGCACGACACACTTGGTGGTACGGAATCGGCAATCGTGACACCACCTTTTGAGAACAATAACTTTGAGTTGAAGCATTCGTGGCTTCAAATGATATTTCAGACGGCTCAATTTGAAGGAAGGTCTGAAGATGATCCGTACAAACACATAAAGGCATTTTTAACAATTACGGACACTATCAAGATCAATGGAGTTCCAAACGACACCATCAAGCTTATGCTATTTCCATTTTCTCTCAAAGACAAAGCAAAGGAGTGGTTGGAGCTATTACCACCTAGGTCTATCACTACTTGGGACGAGCTACGATAAGCTTTCCTTGTGAAGCAAACTCACTTCAGACGGTGCCACAGAAGCTCAGTGCCACAGAAGCTTGGAACCTAATTGAAGATTATACAAGGAACAGCTTCATGCGAGGCAACACAAGAATGAGGGTGCCTGGAGTGTTCGAAGTAAGTGAGGACACGGCGATGAATGCTAAGTTTGACGCTCTTCAACAACAAGTTGCCACGACGCAAACTCAACTTCAGACGATGATCAATGCGCTACTACCAAAAGTTACCCAACCACCGACCGTTAATGCTGTAATGACACCGATGACCGCCGCACCACCGCAACAGATACCTTACATACCGCATTGTGGTAATTGTGGTGCAGCCCACGAGACGTCGGAATGTCAAGCCATACCACCGATGGAACACGTTGACTACATGGGAAATTATCAAGGACAGAGAAGCTTCCAACCTCGAGCACATCCGAATCTTTCTTACGGAAATCAAGGCCATCAAGTGCAAAGGCAATCCGGTTTCCAACAAGGGCCACCACCGGGATTTCAAGCCGGAGGATCAAGCAATAACTATCAGAATACGGCTCAGGGTTCATGATCAAATGACATGAGGGATATGAAGGGTATGATGGAGAGACTCCTCTCAAACTTCGACAAGACTACTCAAGCCCATGAGAGTCGATTAACAAGGATGGAAGAACAATTCCAATCCATTGATCTCCGAGCTCAAAATACAGATGCGTCTGTACGAAAATTGGAGTTGCAAGTTGGCCAAATAGCAAAGCAATTGGCTGAACGACCTCAAGGTTCACTTCCCAGCTATACCGAGACGAATCCTAGGGAACATTGCAAGGCCGTCACTTTAAGGAACGGAAAGGAGCTACAAGAGCGGGAGCAGACTGTAAGAAAGCAATCTCCAGAGAAGACTAATGTCGAGGGCCATGAAGAGCAGGTTTTAAAAAAAATGAAGAAGAAAGGCCCGAAAGACCGGAAGTTGGAAAGGAGAATGAGAAGGAAATTAGCCGACCAAAGCCATATCAACCGAAGATTCCTTATCCAGCTAGACTGAGGAAGGATCGAGACGAGGAACAGTTCGGTAAATTCATGGGTATGTGTAAACAGATGCATATTAACTTACCGTTTGTTGAAGCCATTACGCAGATGCCTCGTTTCACGAAGTTTCTAAAGGACTCGCTCACCAACCGGAGGAAGCTTGAGGATGTTTCCACTGTGTGCCTAAGAGGAGAATGTTCAGCCATACTACAAAGCAAGATGCCGAAGAAGCTTAAGGATCCAGGGAGTTTTACTATTCCCTGTCTTATTGGCGATGTTGTTGTCGCGCTTTAGCCGATCTAGGAGCTAGTATAAATTTAATGCCATACTCCATGTTTAAGAGACTAGGTCTCGGCGAGCCCAGACCCACTAGGATGAGCCTTCAATTGGCCGATAGATCTTTAAAATACCCTCGGGTTTTATCGAGGATGTCCTAGTTAAGGTGGATAAGTTTATTATCCCGCTGATTTTGTCATCTTGGATATGGAGGAAGACGAAAAAATTCCTCTTATCCTCGGCCGACCCTTTTTAGCCACCGGTGAATCGATGATAGATGTCAGAAATGGCACTTTGACTCTAACAGTGGATGGTGAGAAAGTAACTTTTAATATGGCAGACTCTATGAAAAGTCCTAGCTCACTCGATGATAAATGTTATTACGTGGATGTGTTTGAGCAAGATGTTCTCTTTCTTTGGAGGACTTATTGCAGGTTATTGGTGGAAACGATAAGCAAATATCCACAGTGATGGCCATTGATGAGTATGACGACGACATTGATGAGCCCGTAACGACTGTCCACGAAAGTAAAGAGGAGGATAAGGAGAAGAGCTCGATCGAAGAGCCACCGGTCCTTGAACTCCAATTGCCCGAGCATCTTGAGTATGCATTTTTAGACGGCGATTCAAAGTTACCGGTGATAATATCCTCAAACCTCGATGATGAACAGAAAGATCAACTATTAGAAGTGCTGCGAGAGCACAAGAAAGCCTTGGCGTGGAAAATAACAGACATTCGGGGGATCAGCCCGAGTTTTTGTACGCACAAAATTCTCATGGAGGACGACTTTAAACCTGTAGCCCAACGACAAAGAAGGTTAAACCCGAACATGAAGGACGTTGTCAAAAGGAAGTTATTAAGCTACTAGATGGAGTGATTTACCCGATCTCAGATAGCGCATGGGTTAGTCCAGTTCAGGTGGTTCCAAAGAAGGGAGGCATGACGGTCGTCCCCAATGAAAAGAACGAGTTGATTCCGACAAGGACAATAACCAGATGGCGTGTATGCATCGACTACAGGAAGTTGAATGACGCACAAGAAAAGATCATTTCCCTTTACCCTTTATTGATCAAATGCTTGAAAAGTTATCTGGACATGCATTTTACTGTTTTCTTGATGGCCTGTCAGGTTATTTGCAGATTCCTATAGCACTGAAGGACCAAGAGAAGACCACGTTTACTTGCCCGTTCGGAACATTTGCTTATCGGCGGATGCCATTTGGACTGTGCAACGCCCCTGCCACATTTCAGCGATGCATGATGGCTATCTTTGATGAATTGGTAGGCGACATTATGGAAGTGTTCATGGATGATTTCTCAGTGTTCGGTACCTCTTTCAATAATTGCTTAACTAATCTTAAGAGTGTGTTACAACGTTGTGAGGAAACGAATTTAGCACTTAATTGGGAAAAATGTCACTTTATGGTTCGGGAGGGCATAGTTTTGGGACACAAGATATCCTCTAAGGGATTGAAGTGGACCGAGCTAAGATCGAAACAATAGAAAAACTACCAATCCCCTCGAATGTAAAGGCTGTTAGGAGTTTTCTAGGTCATGCGGGATTTTATCGTAGATTCATAAAGGATTTTTCAAAAATCGCTCGACCTATGTCTAAGTTATTAGAAAAAGATGCTCCGTTCGATTTTAATGATGAATGTATTAATGCTTTCATGTTGCTTAAAGAGAGACTTGTATCCGCACCCATTATGACCGCTCCTGATTGGGGCTACCTTTTGAACTAATGTGCGATGCTAGTGACTACGCAGTGGGAGCTGTATTGGGGCAGCGAAAGGATAAACATTTTCGACCAATCTATTATGCAAGTAAGACGTTGGATGCAGCTCAAGCCAATTACACTACCACCGAAAAGGAACTCCTAGCTGTCGTGTTCGCCTTCGACAAATTTAGGTCATATCTTATTTTAACGAAAGTTATTGTTTTTACTGATCATTCTGCACTTAAGTACTTGCTAGCGAAGCCGGATGCAAAGCCTCGACTCATTAGATGGATTTTACTCCTTCAAGAGTTCGACATCGAGATTCGGGATAAGAAAGGTGCAGAAAACGTTGTTGCGGACCACCTCTCTCGACTAGAGGAGCATGAAATACAAGATGCCAACAGAAGGACAATCGTTGATACGTTCCCGGACGAGCATTTGTACGCCGTACGAACAGTAAGCGAAGAAACCCCGTGGTTTGCAGATTTAGCTAACTACCTTGTTGCGAGGATCTTACCTAAGGAGTACACGAGTCAACAAAAGAAGAAATTCTTTTCTGACTTGAAGTACTACTTTTGGGAAGACCCTTATCTTTTCAGGAGATGTGCAGACCAAGTAATCCGAAGGTGCGTTGCTTTCTCCGAAACAATGAAGATTATCGAGCATTGCCACGGCGGACCAACTGGAGGGCATTATGCAGCTAATCGAACCGCCCAAAAGGTACTTGAATGCGGCTTCTATTGTCCGACAATTTTTAAGGATGCTAATATGTATGTCAACACATGTGACCAATGTCAACGAGCAGGTAACATCTCTAAACGCGATGAAATGCCTCAGAACTTTATCTTAGTTTGCGAAGTGTTCGATGTTTGGGGCATAGACTTTATGGGTCCATTTCCTAGCTCGTACAACAACAAATATATTATTGTGGCTGTTGACTACGTGTCCAAGTGGGCGGAAGCTCAAGCTTTACCCACGAACGATGCTAGGGTGGTTGTTAGATTTCTACGAGCATTGTTCTCACGGTTCGGGTCACCTAATTGCATTATTAGTGATAGGGGTACTCATTTTTGCAACATCCAATTCGCACGTACCTTAGAAAGATATGGTTTTAAGCATAGCACTTCTACTCCTTATCACCCACAAGCAAGTTGTCAAGTAGAAGTAGTTAACCGTGAGTTGAAGCGCATTCTAGAGAAAACCATAGATGGGAATCGACGGGAATGGGCGAATAAGCTTAACGACGCACTTTGGGCTTATAGGACTGCATATAAGACACCAATAGGTACTACTCCATATCGACTAGTTTACGGAAAGGCATGTCACCTTCCTGTTGAACTAGAACATAAAGCCTACTGGGCGATAAAGTCTTTAAACCTCGATTTGGTGCAAGCCGGCGAAAAACGTAAGCTCCAAATCAATGAGCTTGATGAATGGCGTTTGTCGGCATACGACAATGCAAAAATGTATAAGGAACGCTCAAAAGCGTATCACGATAAGAAGATCAAGCAACATAGAGAATTTCGAGAGGGGGATCAAGTCCTCCTTTTCAATTCTCGTCTTAGACTTTTTCCCGGAAAGCTAAGATCTCGTTGGTCTGGGCCTTTTACGGTTACTCGCATTTTTCCATATGGTACTGTCGAAATTTCAAATGTTGAGCAGGGAACTTTCAAGGTTAATGGCCAACGACTGAAGCATTATTACGGTGGAGGAGAAGACACGGGCACAAAGGAGGTCATGTACCTCGATTTCAAACTACCGTAGAACGAAAAGGTACGTCTGGCTCACGACGTTAAAGAAGCGCTTCTTGGGAGGCAACCCAGGTAATTGCATTATTATTTAAGCTAAGTGTGTACCTTAAGATTAATTGCTTTCTTTAAAAAAAATAAATAAATAAAAAAAATAAAAAAAAGAGAGAAAAGCACTGTTTGCACACGGCCATTTCCGGCCATGTTCGTGAAAGAAACATGGAGGCAGTCCTACACGGCTCCATACACGGCCGTGTCTATCTGGGTAGGGACTAGACCGCCTTGCGGCCTTCTTACACGGCACCAAACATGGCCGTGTCTGCCCGTGTAGAGGCAAGACAACCTCACGGCCTACACACACGGCCACTGACATGGCCGTGTTTGGTTAAAAAAAAATGATGAATGAAATGAAAAACTTCAAAAAAAAAAATAATAATAATAGTAATAATAATAATAATTAAATATATAAAAAACAAAAACAAAAAAACAAAGAAAAAAAATTTAAAATAATAAATATATAAAATAAAATAAAGTAAAAATATATATATATATATAAAAAAAAAACCGCGATTTGTACACGGCTACGCACATGGTCGTGTTCTTCTCTCTAAAATAAAAAAAAAATAGAAAGAGAATTAATTAGAAAAAAAAAAAAGAAAAAAGAAGAAAAATTATAAAATAAAAATAATTAAAAAAAAAAAACGATTCCTACACGGCCACTGAACATGGCCGTGTTCGCTCAATTCAACATCACGGCAACTGCACACGGCCTTTAACATGGCCGTGTGATACTCACTCTCTATATATATATAAAAAATTCCTTTTAAGTTCCACACACCACACACACTCACTCAACGCACGTTGCCACACACACACAAAAAAAAAATTCGTCATTCTCACCAAATACGTCTCTCCGACCGGTGAAGAATTCCGGCGACGAGCTCCGTTGAAGCATCTAACATCTATTAACATCGATTTAAGCAAGGAAGGTAAATTCGTCTCAACCCTAATTTAGAGATTTGGGCATGCATGATTTTCGTTAATGTTGTTGTTTACATGCGGGTTTTCGGTTTGGGAGGCAATATTGCTTTGCAAACATGATGGGTTAGCTAATTTCAACAATATTGTTCGTTAATTTCATGTTCATTTTTTGCGCGTAGCACGTGTTCGATGAAATGACTCACTTGGGTTGGGGTTGATTTGTTACCTACTTTTTTGGAATTGATGAAGAAAAGCTTGTCTCTTTGTATGGATTATGAAGATGATGTTTGATCTAGTTGAGCTAGCTTTGATTTGAATTTTTTTTTTTTCTTCTCGAGAATCACATTCACTTTGTAGGTACGATGTCTCGACGAAACCCCACACGTGCTAGCTCCTCCCGCCACCCACGCAACACCACCTCTAGCCCACCGGCACGCAACCGGCGACGCGGGCCAACGGACACGGTGGATTTGCTAACCTCTATGGCCACTTTCACTAGTGACGATGCCCGTGGACAGCGGTACGATAGGCTCAAAGGCATGAAATTCATGCGCACCGATCGACTCCACCGAGAGACCCTTCAACGCCTCGGCATTGTGACCCAGGTCGACCACTATCTTTCAACGAGTAGCTGGGACGCACTTTTCAGCATCGACGAGCCAGCATATGTAGAGCTCACACTGGAGTTCCTCGCCACCTTCTCATTCGATGAGCACGACTACAAAAGGGTCGTCCGTTTCCGTTCCTTCAACAAAGAGCATGTGGTCGGTCTTGATAATCTGTGTAGAGCGCTCGGTCTCAAAGTCCCAAGCTACGTACACGGCGAACCCGATGCCACCGATCATTACAAGTTCAAGCTCGATGGGACGGACGTGCGGAATGAAATTTGGCGCGAGATGATACACCCCCAACTTCTAGGCCAGCCGGAAGCAGATTATAAAAGTACCCAATTGAAGGCTTCCTCGCTAATGATGCCGGGTCTACGATACATCCATCGGCTTTGCACCACCTCCGTCACCGCACGAGGCGAGTCACACGGTGTGGTCACATTACGGGATCTCTTTTACCTCCACCGCATTCGCAATGGATACAAGGTCCATCTCGGACTAGCTATGGCCCACGGATTCCGGCAGCAATGCGAGGGACGCGAGAAGGGAAAAATCACGGTGGGACCGTTTATCCCTAAGTTGGTGAAAGGATTGGGTTACTGGCCAGACGAGGAGCCCAACATGACAATATTTGATGGATCGAAGCACTTAGATGCCACGGCACTTCACATGATGAAGATGATCGAAAAGCTGCCTGGGTGGAAGAAGGAGAACTATTTCTATCGATGGCACGAAGACTACCGCGCATACACCGATATCCCGTTGCCTCTTGCCATGGAAGGCCCGCTCCTGCATCCAATCGACGAGAGTGCTAGTAGTCATACTGATTCTGCCGGCCCGTCCACGTTTAATCGTCGAGATTTTTCTGGTGTCACCTCTTACGTCGATGATCGTGTCGCCGCCCTCCGCGAAGAACTAGCCCAACAGCGAGCCGCAGATCGGGAGGAGAATGCCGCTGCCCATCACCGACGCGAGGAGGCCGAACGGAAACTCCAGAAACGGATGGATCGTCAGGAGAAAGCGCTGAAGAAAGTCCAAGATGCCATGAAGTTGCTTGCAGAGTCCCGCAAGCTGGTTGATCAAGGCGATGAGCCATCGTCCCCCGAGGATGACGCCTAGCATCCTCGGGGACCCTGATTTCTAGATTTTATTTTGAAGACTTTAATGCTTTGTTATGCTACTAAATGTTTCTCGACACTTTGTTTTAACGTGCTTTGTTTAAATCGTCGGCTTACAGGGCAAACAACGTTAAGTACGCAAAGCTCGCATGCAACATATTTACTTGGATCTTGGAATCAACCACCCAATCACAACTTCAAGTGTGGGGAGGAGGACTTAACATTCATGCTTCAACCTCGTCACACTTCGTCATCATGCTCACCTAGTATAATCAGGGGAGTTCACGCTTTTCAATAATTTTCCACTCCTTTTGTGCTTATAATTTTCCGTTGGGGACAACGTTTTCCTCAAGTGTGGGGAGGGGGAATTTTGCGTGAACAGAATTTTTTTTTTTGTTTCAAATGTGCGTGATCCGTTGAGAAAATGCATGTTCTTTTAATGGTTGGCATAATTAGTTGTTCATTATCTTAAAAATAGAATGCATGCTAGGGAATTATGTGAGAAAATTAGGACATGCACAATGATTGATTTCTTCCGACACGAACGAGTTTGGTGATACTATGAAAGATTCGTATTCATGACCCACTTTGTGAGATTTGTGAGCTGAAGAGCTTTTTGCTCACCTCTTTGCTTGTGTAAAGTGCATAGTTTAATTCTCTCTTAAACTTTCTCGTGGTGCATGTTGAAAATTACTAAGGTGAGACTGCGTGAAAATGAGGGAGGCATTAGGAGATAAGTCCATAGCCAAAGTTTCTGACCACGTCTGATCACCGTAGTTAGCCACTTTGAGCCTGAGCCTTTTTATTTGAGAAAGCCCGGGGAATTATAAGCCGCTGACCTACGAAACTTTCAGATATCATCTTACCCGACTAATAGAAAAAGTGGAGGTTGAGTGCCAATGTCGAAAAGCGTAGCCCGGCCGTTGTTTAAAATATATATCTCCTTTAGATAATCTGGCGTTAAGAACTCCTCCATCGATAATCTCTCACCCGCAAAGGGACTGAGAGAAGAGGGGCTTAGCGACACGAGAAGAGGAGCTTAGATACGTGGAAAAGATGTTAAGAACCCTTCCTTCGATAATCTCTCACGCTAAAAAAAAAAATAAAAGTCAGAGAGAAGAAGGGCTTAGCATAGGTAAAAAAAAAATATATAGAAAAAAAAAGTCCAAGAGGGCAAGAGCTAACCACGACGTATGCGGCGCGCTATCGAATAGTGGCACGACACCGACATGACCGCTTTGATATTTTCGATTGAAGTTTACTCTCCATTATAGTCAGTTGAGCCTACTATAACCCGAAAAAGACCTTCTGATTCACGCCTTATCACCGAGAGTAGATGTATGATCCACTTGCGGTTTATAGTAGGGACTAGACTATTGCATGAATTGAGGGAATTCACCGACATTTAGCCTATACCCCGAGTTATTCGAGTGAATTCCTGCATAGTACGGATCTTGATTAATATTGCTAAAGAAGTTCCTGTTGTTTCGAGGTAGTCATTGTGTCATGTTTCGAATTTCTTGATTAATTCCGTTTCATGTTTTTCTATTTGAACGATGATGTGCAAAGGACATGTATTACATGTTTTGATTTGTTAGCCTAAATTGCTTGAGGACAAGCAAAAGCTCAAGTGTGGGGAGGTTTGATAAACGCATTTTCATTCGTTTATCTCCATCATTTTCATGTTGAATATTTGGTTTATGTGAGTTGTCTCGTGCATTTAGTCTTAATTTTTACATATTTTGATGTCAAAGGTATATGAGGCGATTTTTGAGACGAACCGCGTAAACATGGAGCAGAAATTACAATTTTTCAATCAACACGGCCTTCAACATGGCCATGTCTAGCAGAAGGAAGGAGAACTCTAGATTCGGCCTCCCAACACGGCCTTTAACACGGCCATGTTTGTCAGCAGAAAAGAAAACACACTTGCGGCCCTTTAACACGGCCGGACACATGGCCGTGTTGACCAACAGTGTTGGGCCTTAAACCCTAAGCCCGAAGGATACATGGCCGTGTTTGAAGCCATGTTCACCCTGTTTTCTACTTAAGCCGCAATTTGAAGCCCTAAGAGGATCTAAGCCGCCACAACTCATTTCTAATCACCAAAAACACCTCAAGGACGACTCAAGAACCCTAGAGATCAATCTTAAATGATCTCTAGGTGCTAAAGTGAAGATTTGAAGCTCATTTACACCGGAGGATCGAACAAAGTACGAGGGATAAGCTTGAGCTCGCTAAATAGGGAAGAATCTATGTATTTCTCTGCTTTGTTTCGTATACATTTCGTGGCTTCTTCCTTCACTATGAGTAGCTAATCATTTTGTGTGTTTGGGATGAGAAGAACGCTAGATAGCGTCTTAGTTTGGACGTAAAATACTCGTGAACACATGATATGGCTTTGCATCGTTTATGACAGCTTTTATTCGATTCAATATGTCTATGTATTGTTTTGAGAATCACATTTGGCATGTCTATGTGTTGGTGTGATGTTTAGTAGACCGTTAAGGGCGAAAGCTAAATGACGGTTCGTTCTATCGTAAACGTTAGGCGTCGACTATAGGGCGAAAGCAAATAGTCGACCCTCAATTTAGATAAACTACTATATATTCTCGTTACCATTTAGGGCGAAAGCTAAGTTGGAAACGAGTAGGAATTATCGTGACATAGTCATTAATCATGTGGTAACGGTAGTTACGACTTCATCGACGATATCTAGCGGGATTCGAAATCCCAAGCACATTCCTTTTATTCAAAGTTACTCTTAAATCTTTAGTTGTGTTTTGATCATTTTTCTGTGTTATTTAAGTTGTTGTGACTTAGTTCAAATATAAAAATCTCAATCATTTGTTAGGCTAGATATTGAATTGATAGGTTATTACTAGTAATCAAGATTATTCCTCGTGTTCGATACTCGGATACTCGCTATAGCTATTTTACAAACGATAGGTACACTGCCTATCGCGTGTGGTGATAGTTATAACATATTCGTTTTAAGTATTACTTGACGTACTTGCACGAACTTTTATTTAATATATTAACGTACACGCACGCGATCATATGTGTTGCATGTGATTGACTCTGTGTGCATTTCACGACATGCACGTGAGAGATTGTTGTACCGTATTTGTATGGTGACGCCTTACGGTGTCGGATGAATGGGGTAGAGTTGCCGATTTTGGCAGTCAGGTTTAGACTCGATTGGGCACCTGGTGGGAGATATGGTTAGCGACACCTGTCTACCCGGGATTGAGCAGCCCAAGGTGTACACCACCGGATATATATTTGGCACAGTGACGGCAGCCAGGCGTGGAGTGACCTGTCTACCCGAGTTTAGTGGAACACTACTCTGGGTGTAAAACCATAGGGTTGAGATTGTGTGCGGAAGGAGGACCTGGCGCAACCGGCGTGGGCTACCGCATGATTATGGCGTACCTTGCCATCCCGTTCGTGTGCTCTTGGCGTAGGAGAGGGGCACTACGCCTCGGGGATTCAAGGATTCGAAGCTAGCCATCATCGAGAGATTTCAACAAGGTATCATGGCTGATCCTTATCTCTTTATGTCAAAAATGTTCTCTGTGTTTGTAGACGAGCAATCTGGACAACGGGAAACCCCGTAAATTTTTTAAAAATTCCGCCGTTCCGAACGTGGGTCTGGGGACCCTCGGGGATTCCCAACAGATTCACTGCCTATATTCATATAGGTTAACGTCCTATGACGTAATCGGAGAACGACGATTTTAAAGCCTTCGGCCGGAGCTTAGAAAATCACTCGTATTAGATAGGAGCGGAGTTTAAATAATGAGTTCCTCTCGATTATAACATAGAGTTAGGTTAGTGAGTTTGCCATTAAGATGGCTCTCACCTAACCGTGACGGAAAGGAAAGGCGTAAATGGTATTTAAATGTATACACTATAGTCGGTTCGCCTGAATTTCGATTAGATCATAATTCGTTCTTTGGGATTAGTCCGATACCACAGGATAGGCTAGGCGAATACCGGGACTTGCGGATTCCTCCAGTGCCAGTTGAGACGGACCTAGAGAGTCGCGCTTAAAAATGATAATGACCTCGAACGAAAACGGCGAGCTTTTCTCTAGAACCTAACAAATGAGATCCTTTGAGGTTGTTGCATAGTTGATACAAGGTTTCGACGATTTAGTTAAGTTTTGGTGAGAGTCACGGAATGAATTAGGACTTAAGATTGTCTGAAGTGCTTAATTAATTAACTAAGTGAGGCTCAATAGTAATAAAACTAAATTGGATTTAATTATTTTGATACTTTTGAGGGACTAAATTGGGAATTTAGAAACCTAAGGGGGCAAAATGGAATATTTGCATGTTGACTTGGTCTTGGACATGTGTACAATTTCTAGCATGCCACATCAATTGTGGTGGCATATGGGTACACTTTAGGAACTTGACAAGTGGTATAGAAAAACAATAAACTAATGATTGTGGATTTTTAATACATGAAATAACATGACACCTCACTTGCTTAAAAAAAAGTAAGAATTCTTGGCTAAGAGAAAAAGGGGTACTTGGTACTTAACAAAAGAAAAAGAAACATGAGTCATGCTCTAAGCCAAATGTACTTTGTACAAATTACTCAACAATAAAAGCTAGAGAAAAACATGTGGTGAGTTGTGAAATTTCTAAAGCCACATACTTCAAGCCACGGGATCGTTTGACGAGTCCTGACGCCCGAACCGAACTGCGTCTAGCCATCGGGAGCAGTCTCGGAGGTTCGATCAAGGACATACCGACGTGAAGATCTATCCCGGAGGCCCGAGGAACGAGGTGCCACGACGTCCATCCGAGGTGTAATCACGTACATTGACGGTATGTTTCGAACCTACTGATTTGATTTACGAAAAATACCAAATAACATCGGAATGATTCGAAAGAAAACTCGTTGCAATTATTGGGAAGTGTAGAATCAATCTGGAAAATTGGTATCGAAAATCCTTTCGGTTATCAAACTGACGAAAGACGGCAGACTGTCGCTTTACTCGAATTTAAAACCATTATTTTGATTTTACGAAAAATACCAATCGACATTGGAACGATTCAAAAGACCCCTGTTGAGAATGCTGGGAAGTGTAGAATTATTCTGGAAAATTTGGTGTCGATCGGAAATCTTTTCGGTCGCCAAACAGTCGAAAACATGCTTAATGCCGCTTTGTTTAGTTTGGAATCAAATTATCAATTCAATAAATTTGTATTAAATTTGAATTTAGGAAATTCGAACTAGACGTGATCTCCTGAGGCTCATGGCAGTATCTTGGGCCCTCGGGAGAAGGCGAGGGCGCTAGGTCAAATTTAGAATTTAAAATTGAAACTTCGTCACCCTACGCCGCTCGGGTCAAAACGTGCTTCTTCTTTCGCCACGTTGCGCTGCTCGGGGGTGGTGTCGATAAATTGGGCCCACCCCAACACATAAGTATCTATCCATTTATATAAAGGTGCCCGAAAGATAGTCATCATCCGAAAATTGGGGGGTCTCACTTGATATTTAGCTCTTGTCCGTATTTTGCCTTTCACTCATTCTTTGAATATTTCTCATTTTCTGGTACCTTCTTTATGAATCATTCGAATTTAGAATTTATTTCTATAAAATTCGAAACTTCCAGCACTTACATTCTTACCCAAAATTTCGAATTCTGCATCTAACTCAACTCTTAAAATTTCCATTCTATCATCTATTGTTAATTACATCTAAAACCCCGTATTAAATTATTGCGGGATTACAATAAACACTTTAAAAATTTCAAAAACATACTTGCGTTGCAACAACTATTATTCTTGGAAATCGAAAAATTAAGCGAGTATGAGTTTTAAACCAAGCAGAAAATACTCAACTTAATCCTCTTGAAATTGGTGTATAAAAGCCACTTGAAAACGTTTCAATACTATGCAAGTTGGAAACTGGTTTGGTTGAAGCATTTTATCGAACACTTAAAGTGCTTCAAAAATGATTGCCAGATTTGGATGAATGCGATGCAAGGGACATTCGATTTGTTTATGGAACTTCGGAGTCTAAATACTCCTACGTCTCCCATTCTTCCCCGCAAGGAAGGCTCTCACAAAAAGGCTCGGTTTACATACTACGATGTGCAACATTCTGTAGCTAGACTTACACAATATAACTTCCTAACCAATATTCCGCTAACTAAACTCCTAGTACACCTCGACGGCCTTTTAGAGTCCACCGGTGTCGGCCACTATCAAAGTGTAACAAAATGTCTCTCTACCGTTAGCTTTTTAAAGTCCAGCGCTAGAGTTTATTGCTATACGATTCGTAGGCCGCGACCCTACGAAAGACACTCCTCTATGTGCAAAGACTACAAACTCATAGTTTTATGTCTTTGTGCATAGACTCGCACTCAATTGTTCTACTTAAGCTCATCTCTCTTTTGTGTGAATGATGTGTGTGGGTTTGATCTTCCAGCTCTCTCTCCTTCGTAACCACACACTTGGGAAGAACTCTCTTGATTTTGTGCTCTTTACTCTTGTTCTTCTTCCTTGTCTGTCTTTGAATAAATGTTTGTATGCTTTAGGATCCTTGTGTTTTCCTACCCTTCTATTGGATATTTATTGCCTTCCAACATTGATGTAGCCGTTAGACACAATAAAGGAGTGGTTGGAAGCTTTTGTTCTCACATGGTCAACGCAATGTTGTCAGCTTCAGTCGTTTGTACCTGCTGCAGTAAGGGCCTTCCTTGCAGTAGTTGACCAGTCAGTCCAGTCCAGATCGAGATCGCCTAGTCAGTCAAGATCGATACCGTCCAGTCCAGTACTGACCGACCAGATCGAGAACAGTTTGATCGACAGTTGACCGCGTTGACCAGCATTGATCGACAGTTGAACGACCTGATTTTTTGCCCTGGGCTCATATTTGAGATCTGTTTTTCGAACCCAGCTCATCTACACACTTAATTAAATATATTAGCAACAAAATAATAAGTTTTCTGTTTATCAAAACTAGATTGCCGGATATTATAATCCAACAAACTCAGATATTACCACCACGACACGGCGAGTGCAACCATAAGAACCAATATTGTGTTTGTTTTGAAGAAAGTAGGGTGGAAAAGAAAATGGAGAAAATTTGTATAGTTACTTTTTCTTTCGCTTTAATAACTTCAACTAGATCTTTTTTTCTTTTCCTTATCTTCTTCCATCATGAAACCTAATTTATCCTTTTTCTTTTTATTTTCTTTTCTATACTAATTTTCATAAACCAAACACACCATTGGATTTAAGACGATTTATTGAAAGGAACTAAATGAAGGCAAGTATGGAAAATATGGTTCTTAAAACATACGTTCAACGATGGCCAAAAGATTTCACTCAATGGGCCTAGATTTTGATTGGATGTAAAGCTAATAAAGCGGAGATTAGGCCATGAGTAGTGTCTTGCATTTACTAAGCCTTAATAATAAACAACCGGCTATTTGTATCTTGTATGGAAATCATGTAAAACACCGGGAGAACGACATTTTTAGTCCCCGATGTTTGGGGCATGGGCGTTTTAGGTCCCCCATGTTTGAGCTGCCACTTTTAGTCCCACCGATTTTGGGCCGTTGTGGTCCTCCGATTAACGTAGTCACTAATTTAGATGGAATTTAACACATGAGAGCACATGATTTCCTCCAACTTGACTTAGCACCTCATGAATCATCATCTTCTTTAACTAAAACGCACGTGAGCATCATTACGTATCACATTTAACTCATTTTCAAGGTTGTCGATCATTTACTAAATGTGATGTGTAATGATGTTCATGTGCGTTTAAATATAAGAGGAATATGTTATGAGGTTTTACGTAGAGTAAAAGGAGATCACGGGCTATTACGTGATAAATTTCGTCTAAATTAGCAATGAATTAATCGATGGACCAAAACAGTACAAACTCGGTAACATTTGGGACTAAAAGTGACACTTCGTAACATGAGGACCATAAACGCCCAAGCCTCAAACATTGGGACTAAAAATATTGTTCGCCCTAAAACACCCATCAGAATAAAGGAGAGAATGACAAGAATAGTGTTATTTTCAAAACACAATTACAAAACTAGTTAACTTTTTAATAATGTTACAAAACTAGTTAACTTTTTAACTTAAACTATAATTACTATTATTTTAATCCCAAATCTTTTTAAAACTGTAAACATTCTACCGTCATTATTGCAAATTACGAACATAATTATTTTCAATTAAAATTTTAACCATAAGAGTGAAATTACTCGCAATATCTTCTCTGTTTGATTGTTAAATGAATTAGTTTGCTTGGTGTATTAATCATGATGTCTCATATCATAAATGATTGCGTAAAAGCGTGAGCCTTTGTGAAAGCGTTGGCTGACTAGCTTGGAGCAACTCTTTTCACAAGTTTCAATGAATAGATAGACGGCATCCACCGTTGGTGGCATACTATATCGCAATCTTTTTAGACAGCATTTTATACAAGTAAATTTAATCAAGCGTCACTCATATTCTTGAGTAGATTTGTTAAAAAAAAATACATATTTTAGTTTAATATAAAATTCGAACGAGTAAAAACATTTGCAGATTATGCAAAGTGCATATAGGTCAGAATTAGTTTTCTCCTTTACAAAGTCCCGATCCACAACGGAAACGACGAGCCATTTGTGGCGATGTTCAATATGACAAACTGCTCTCTACTTTTGGAGGTGAGATATTCACTGGCTTCGGATTTGGAAATGCACTTATCGTAGAAGTGAGATCAATATTATTTTACAGATAACTTAAGTGGCTAAAATGGAATGTGATTAAAATTTTACGTATTACTTCCTCAGTCCCATTTAATTATTCCCAAAGATTCGTGGGCACGAGGATTAAGAAACTACGTTATTTTAATATTATAGTGTTTTGAGGTACGAGAGAGAAAACTTATTAGTGGGCACGCAAATTAAGAAGTTTTTTTGTTAATATAAATGGTGTAATAAGTTTAATTATTAGAATAATTTTTTACCAAAAATGGAAATGAGAAGAATTATGTGGGACGCCTGAAATAGAAAGATGGGAAGAAATAAGTGGGACATGGGTGGTAATAATTATGTTAGTAATTTGCAATAATGACGGTAGAAAGTTTATAATTTTAAAAAGTTTGTGGTTAAAATAACAATAAAGGATAGTTTGAATTAAAAAGTAATATTATTAAAAAGTTAATTAATTTTGTAATTGCATTTTAAAAATACGGAAATCAGCACTTAAATACCTAACAGGAAACAAAAAGACCACTTCAGTCCCTTGTCAGATTTGTTTATAAGCTAGGTACCCATTTGAAGAAAAATTTTACACTTAGGTACCTAATCACTTAAGATTACCAATTTACCCTTTGATTTTACAATTCCATTTCACAATTTTCTCTGCAATTTCGAGCTCCATCATGCCTGACAAAATTTCAGCTCCATCTCTGCAATTGACGGTCACCTTCTGCTCGTGGTGGCAGCGGACGACGAGCGACGAACCTATTCTACATTGGGTTCTCGATTTAGGGTCTCGATTTTATCATGTAAGCTTTTATTTTGCTTTGGGTGTGGTTAATCGATTGCACTCGTGAGATCAAATTTACCCAGATCTGGGAGTTGAATGCGATTTAAGAGCTCTATGTAAGGGTGGATGTCAATTCTTGACAGTTATTGAGGCTAATCCATCGGGATTTCAGGTTTCTTTATATAACTGTTATTACGTACCATTTGTTATGCTTATTACGTACCATTTTATGTGTCTATACGGTACCAAGATGTCCACGTACGCTGTACCATTGTAAACTGTACAGGCGTACCATTTATACAGGTTGTCATATTATCTGAAAATATGCCGTCAACAAGTTCGGTTAGTGGTGGGACGTTATTTGCATTGTGTGAGTATAAAAGGGAGTCATTCTTAGTATCGATCGTGAAGCGACGACGCACGAGATGAATGCTCAAACCGATGACGGGAATTTTATTCGTGACCCGGGCATTTGTGTTCTTCTTGGTTGCCGAAAGATGCGGAGGATTCCTTCTCAGGTAGATAAAAGATCCAACAAGTGCAAAAGATGTGGAAAATACGGGAATAATCGTCGTACTTGTAGAGAGGCCGTATCGACGTAGGGTCCGTATTTGCCATGTATTTCGTTACTTCTTTTGTTCCAAAACCTTTCTTGTTGCACTTTTGTATGGTATTGGCATATTCTTTATCCAACTGATGCCAACAATATACTGTAATATATGACAATAAGGTACTGTAATATATGCCAACAAGGTACTGTAATATATGCTAATTTGGTACTGTAATATATGACAACAAGGTACCGTAATAAATGCCAATAAGGTACCGTAATATATACCAACAAGGTACTGTAATGTATGACAACAAGGTAGTGTAATAAATGCCAATAAGGTACCGTAATATAGGCCAACAAGGTACTGTAATATATGACAACAAGGTACTGTAATATATGCCAATAAGGTACTTTAATATATGCCAAATGTGTCTAAATTTGGTACTGTAATGACTGCCAGCTTGGTACGGTAAGATATGGACATTTGGTACAGTATTATATGTAAATTTGGTACTGTAATGAATGCCAGTTTGGTACAGTAATATATGCAGTTTTGGTAACGTAATATATGTAAATTTGGTACTGTACTACTGCTAGTTTGGTACCCTAAGCTATGCAATTTAGCACCGTAATATATGCCAGTTTGGTGCCCTACGACATGCATGTTTCGTACCGTAACCTATGCCAGTTTGCTAATGTATGCACATTTGACACCGTAATATATGTAATTTTGTTAATGTAATACATGCCAGTTTGGTACCATAAGATATGCAAGTTTGGTACGGTAAGATGTGCATGTTTGGTACTGTCATATATGCCAGTTTGGTACCCTACGACATGCAAATTTGGTACCGTAACCTATGCCAGTTTGCTAATGTATGCACATTTCGCACTGCAATATATGTAAATTTGGTACTGTAATATATGCCGGTTTGATACCCTACGACATACATGTTTAGTACTGTAATATGCATATTTGGTACTGTAATATATGCCAATTTGGTACGTTAATATACGCAGCCTTGGTACTGTAATATAGGTAATATAGGTACTCTAAGTGTACGACATAGGGTACTGTATCCTTTCAGAAGTAGGTACCGTATAAATTAAAGTAAAACTTTGAATTTAAGACCTAGCTATATTCCGTCCCAAACGAAGCATTTCAGCATGTGTTGATGTGGATATAAGATTAGACAATTTCTGACTTTTTTCAGTAATGATTGCACACTTTTCTGACGTTTTTCAGTCATGAGTGGACAGATTTCTGACTTTTTCTATGTCATGTTTGGACAGCCTCTGACATACGAGGTTTTAAATAATAAAAGACAGCTCATCTGACATGTCAGTGGCTTTAATAAAATGTTTCATGTTATGTAATTTTGGGTACTGCAACCGTGGCTGCGTTGGTACGCTTTAAACAAAACGACAGGTACCCTACAAAGATATATAAGGTACGGTGTCCCTTATATATATGATACGTCATACTAGGGTTAGTATTTTTCGGGATCGATCGAATTACTTTTTCATCTCGAACCACCGTAGACCAATAATATATAGTATTAAATACTTTTCAGATCAAATTCGATGCATTACGCCCCGCACGCATGAATTAAATCTTAGAATACCATGATTCATTATAGTATAAGAATACAAGCAAGAACATCTACAACATAATTTGAATAATGTGGTGAGTGCTACATCTGCGAATTCGGTGCATTAGGCTTTCACATTTTTTTTCATTCCGTTATTGGTAGGTATTGTCAAAATCACGCACGACACTGCGATTCGATTAGGAATGTATTTATTTCGATCGTATAAAAAAATGGTATGATATACTTTAATAATTTGGTACTGTATATGTGCAATTATAGATACGATAAACCTGCACATTATGGTACTATATAGGTAAATGTTAAGGTAACTTCTGTAAATCACAAAGTACCTTAGTGTACAACAGATAAGATACTTCATGTGAGATATATATGGTACGGTATACATTTACATATTGGTACGGTAAACCTGCAGGTTATGGTACTATATACGTAAATGATAAGGTACCTTACTGTACAAGACAATATACCATACTGTACAACTGATAAGGTACTTCATGTGCGATATATAAGGTACGACATATATTTACATAATGGTACGATTAACCTGCATATACGGTACTTTGTATGTAAACGATATGGTACGGTAATAAGAAAGCCAAGGTACCTCATATCTTCTCTTTATGGTACGGTATATATTTACATGATGGTACGGTTATCCTTCATATCATGGTACTCTGTATGTAAAAGATATGGCCTAGTAATATCGTTTAGGGTTATGAACCTTCCTAAATTCCGTTTTTGCTGTTCAATAATGGTATGGTTAACATGCATATTCTGGTACATTGTAGGTAAAAGAAAAGATACGGTCATATAAAAACATATGGTACTGCATAAAGCACGGACACAACACATCACAACAATTGACTCTAACCGTCCATGCACAAAAGAAAAACCAACATAAACAATCAGAGGTCTCCAAACAGTCTCATCCCCAACTCAAAACAGTCTCAATCCCAAACTAAACAACACAGTCTCCAAAGAGTCTCACAACATATTCAAGAAACTTACTGAAAAGATCTAGCATACAACTATGCTCGTCACGTAAATAGGAGCAGCCATAGAAGCACGATAGACATCTATGTTGACTTCTTTGCCGTATTTGTTGAACTCTGGGGTGTCGACAACGTAGTCCTCTTTTGTTAAACAGACATGCACCCCGCGGTCTACGTCGCAAAATTGGGACCGATTAAACTCAGGATCCACGGTCTTCGTACATATGTATATTTCCTGCTTCTAAGCCAACGAGGGGGGCACGTGCTCATACACCCAAGTCTGAAAGTACCCAAAGCTTTGAATTCATCAATAAACGCATAATCAAAAAGGTAAACTCACAACTTAATGAAGAGTATTACCATTAACCCAATAGTGCACCCGTTCCTCATTAGGTCGGACGAGTCGATCCGTATCGAATTCGCAACCGTTTGCTTTATCTCGACGACCAATGAAAATGAAACGGGGACCTATCTATAGCTTCTTTTTTATCCGGGGTCATGCTACCATGCAAGTTGCTTATGGTAGATCGAAAGAGCGCATTATGACACCTGAAAGACAGCTCAGATCTGTTCCGCGGAGGCATTTCTGCAAAAAAGCCACTGTTAACAAGCAGTACCATTTTATTCGCACACGAGGTACCAATTTTCCCAAACAGAGGGTACCAGATACAGTGATAATGTAGTACCAAAACAAATTGACACCATGGTACCCTACGACCAATTCCAAAAAACCCAAATCAACAACAGACATATCACCCATTCAAAAATACACGCACACAAACCCTAATCGAACAGCAAATCGATGTCATTCGAAAAACACGCAGCTATTGTTACGAACATTACCGAAAATGCTTAAACCCAACGAATAACGGCAAAATCAAACTAAATACAAGCCTATTGATAAAGGAAATACCACGATGAAATCCACGACGTATTGTAATGCTGCGAAGGACTTACCAATCGATTTCAGAAGGGGAATACCACGAGGAACCGAGAACCCACGACGTTGAATCTGAAGCAAAACAAACACGGGTCGATTTCAGGAAGAAGGTCGCGTGATTTGGATCTGGGATGGTGCGAATTTTTTTTTTTTATGATCGAACATTACGTGAAATAAGAAACCAGGTAAGGGATGTAATAAAGTAGTTTTAGCAGGGGTAAATCCGTCAGTTAGGTACCTATCAGTAAAATAAATTCAAGTGGGTACCTAAGTTATAAAAATGTCTGACAAGGGACTGATCTGGTCTTTTTTTATCCATCTAGGTATTTAAGTGTTGAAGCCCCTTAAAAATAATACTATTCTTGTTATTCTGTCCGGAATTAAGCTGCAAATTATTCTCACTTCGTTAATCGTTCTCTCCCCATTCGCAAATCGGTATTACATCTTTGTTCTGTGATAGTTCTGCGTCTCCTCCTCTACATCTTCACTTCTTCCATCTATAAGATCATACAATTATACAAAAATAACTCATTAAAAATGGAAGCTCAAGAAATACAAGAAGAATCGGTAGGTCATGTAAATACGTGAACATTGTTTAAACATATACATCTGTTTTTCATTGACAAATTCTCCTACGACGCGTTTTGTAAATTAACTTGTTGGGTAGTTGCTGTAATCATTAAAAATGTTAGTGCAAATTAAGCCGTTTTTCGGTGATGATGAAATATGCCTCTTCTATTACTGTGTTGATGAAATTGCGAGATTGTTTTCTGGTTTAAGTATATTCTACTCTGATTAGCGTTTTATGCAATGATCAATTGCGATCGATTTTTTTTTCATCTACTAAACCTGTCCTCTTTTGTTCTGTAATCTATATTTGGATTGTGAACTGAAGATGACAAATCTATGACAGAGAACTTCGAAAGTTGCGGGCACTGTCAATTGGGGTACTGCAACGGTGGTTGGAGTTTTTGCCGGCATGTTGTATGGAGGTAGCAAAGAGGCTTCTGCTTCTGTTGTGAGTATTTATTTATATTTGCAGTTGTTGCTTCATCCATCTACTTTAGATTATCGTTTTTCGTT
>JAPQWV010002072.1:0-65000 GCA_027422505.1 Craterostigma plantagineum | reverse complement strand
TATATCAAGCAATAATCACCAAATCAAGCATAGTTTCCATGTAGCTTTCGAGTCAATCATACCATATAAAACATGCTTCTAATAAATCATCACAACGGTCATATAGCACATTAACGCATGATTATATTCCATATAAAAGCTCAATTTCGTTCTTAAGCATATTCACCACTTCGCATATATTTTCCGTATCAGAATTTCCATATCCCTGCCATCAGTTCCTAGTAACGAGTCAATCCAGATTTACTTTCCAGTATAGCACACAAGATAGCAAGATATCAGCACGTTTTCCATGTACAGCTCATCGCATTTAATCAATATATTTACCATGTTTAGCACACAAATCAGATCAGAGCTTACTTAAATCGATTTATCACATCATGGCACTACTTTCCTTATTTCAGAAGTATCACCCGTTATAGCAAATACCATATAAGAGCACTTTATCCATAAGGTTAATCAAATCAAATCTTTCCTAAATATAATATCCAATCAGCATAAGGAAAGATATAAATTCAATATTTCACATTAAATTCAGTGGAAAGCATGCAAGAATCGTACATATGATTTTCGTCCAGGAATAACGGATTTCAAACAGATATATCACTTTCCATATATAAACAGCATATTTTCCATATATAGCACAGAAACGATATATCCTATCTCATGGTTTGTCTATAACATGCGATCACTTAGTTCCATCAAATCATCACAGAATCACACGCAATTCAAATATTCAACACTTTAACAATTTACAGCTCATTAGAAATGCATGGTTGACTATTATCATGAACTTAGACACTTCATTTGTTCCAAATCGAATTGCTTATTTTATAGACCTAATGTCATTACAATTACATCGTTCATCAAAACTCTCTAACATATACGGACCAAAAAGGTCAACATTAAGCACTCTTCTTCTAACAACCAAAATATTTTGGCATTTTATATTTCATCATTCCCCGACCCTGCACCAGTCACCATCGTCATTATTATGAGCGTATTATTAACGTTAAAAGTACCTATTTATGTTAATTCAATAAACTAGAGATAAGACTGACATTAGGTTCTTGTATTGTATTATATTCGTCCTCACACATAGTTTGCGTGAAAACGTCCGCTAAATAATGGTGGAGCATGTGACGGTGGACTTGCTAAATTTTTAGTATAGTCAATCTTTATTATATATATATATATATTATATATATATATATATCCTACACATGAGATTAGTGAACCCGTCGGAGGTTGATTTGACATGTTGACGTGGCATAAAAAAATGCCACACAACAGGTTTTCACGGATGGTGCTCACGCAAGGTGAGCACCATATATATATATATATATATATATATACTTTTAATACTTATAAGTGGGAATGAAGAAAGGAATAGTGAATTGGTCGACGTAATCTACCCCTAGGTTAATGATCATCTATTGCTGTATATGCATAAAATGACGTCGTGTTTGGCTTTTAATAATATATTCCATCTTTTCATTTATGTATTGCTAAAATGACTTGCTAAAATGATTATCTATTGCTGTATAATGAATTGGTCGACGTAATCCACCCCTTCATGGTACCACACTAGCTTACAATACGGTACCACGGACATCTATATATTGGTATTACAAAAATCGTCCATGGGCTCACGGGATGGTACGACGAACATCTATATATTGGTACTACAAACATACGTATATTAGTACTACAATTTTGGGTAAGGGGTGGTCCATGGGTGTTGACAGGTTTTTTGGTACCACGAACATTTGTATATTGGTACTACAAAAATCGTCCATGGGCTCACGGGATAGTACGGTGAACATCTATATATTGGTACTACAAACATACGTATATTGGTACTACAAGTTTGAGTAAGGGTGTGTAAATTAGTAGAGGGGAAAAATAGTTCATGAGGTACTACAAACATACGTATATTGGTACTGCAATAATAGAGGGGGAAAATCGTCCATGGGAGTTATGTATAAGATTGTTTTAATTTAGGGAGTTTGCTAATAAATAATATGAAATGGGGAGTTAGTTGATAGAAAATAAGGGAAGGGGGATTTAATTGAAGTTCCCCCAAAATAAAAAATAAATAATAGAGGTGAGGCGCTTCACCAGATAACCCCTACACCATCTTCCTTCTATAAGTTAACATGGATTGATGAGCAAAAACCCACAAAAAACGCACACACACAAAGCTTTACTTTGATTAGAAAAAAGAGAAGAAAAAATGTCGGACGCCGGTTCGGCTGGAATTCAGTACCTCTTGGGCGAATTTGGCAGATTCGCCTCCCACCACATCGATCTGTTAAAAATGTCAGCAAAGAAGCGGAGGTGTTGGCCACTGATCTCGAATACTTCAACACGTTCTTAAAGTACGTTTCGAGTAAGAACTAAAAGACGGTACGGTGAAGGAGTTTGTGTACGACGCCGAGGACGCCGTGGACGCCTTCGTCGCCCAAGCCAAATCGAAAAAGGTGGCAACGTGGTTTAAAAAGTTTCTTAAGCATCCCATGAAACTTGACGAAATTGCGCAGAAGATAAGGGATGTAAAATGTAACGTGGAGGCTAAGTACGGGCAAAAGGGTCAACTGGACAAACTTTTAGGAGACCATCACAGCATAGAACTACTGCAGTACGAGGTATTCGGAGAGCCAAAGTGGGATCCCCTGATCGAACATCACGGGGAGATAATAGCTAAACAGTGCAAGGGGCTCCCTCTTGCAATAGTTGTAATAGGAGGGCTTATCAAGAAAGAAGTCCTCGGCGCTGCGACGAACACCCAAAAGGTAGAAGCTTGGCAAAAGTTCGAAGAAAAGGTCAAAGATCATCTTAAATTAGATGCCGCTAAGATAATGGACGGTGTTATTTCGTGGAGTTACTGTGAATTGCCCGATCACTTGAAACCATGTTTCGTCTACTTTGCGATGTTTCCCGAGGACGTAGAGATCCAAACATGGAAGCTGCTCCGTTTGTGGATCGCAGAAGGGTTCGTTCTTCTTGTAAACAACTTCAACGGTGAAGATACCGCAGAAAGCTATTCGAAGGAGCTTGTTAGGAGGAACTTGATAAAAGCAGACATATGGAAGATGACCAATCTGAGGAGCGTGCAGACGAAGGCAATCGCCACGTCGCCCCAGCCTGCAAGAGATGGCACAGGACAGGAACACGACATACAAACACTCGGTACGATATTGCCTGAAAGCTGCACAAATGCTGTCTTCAAGAAGGCACGCCGCCTCAAGAGAGTGAGCATTCGTGGGAATCCCAGCATCCTAATAGATGGCGGAAAAAAGGCTAAAGTCTCAGTCGACTATCTAGTGAGGCTGAGCAAGCTCGAAAAGTTAAAGCTTCAAAAGGACGTATTCCCTCTTCCACCTTCGGAAGGCAGGATGACTTACCTCCTTTCGCCCCACTCCTTTCCTCCCAACCTAAGGGTACTGACGCTGACGAACACTTGCCTTGATTGGACTCAAATGAATGTTCTTTCTTCTCTATTTAATCTTGAGGTCCTCAAGCTAAAGGAAAAATTATTCACGGGGAATTATTGGGAGGTTGCTGATGGCAGATTCGGTAAACTCGGAGTCCTCTACATCGGGCAAATTGATTTAGCCATTTGGAAAATGTCGGCAAGTAAACTTGCAGGCAGTCGTTTTAATTTTTCTTTTATGTCATGCAGGCTTGACTGAAGAGGATCGATCGCTGATTTGTGGTCTGTTTTTTTTCTGAGCTTGATGGGCCATTTACTTCCTTTGTTGTGCGGTTTGATTTGAATAAACGTTTGTGTTATGCTTTTGCTCTTTGGTTTGAATCTGTTTGTACGTGTCCTTAGTTGTGGTTTTGCATTGTTGATTTGAATAAACGTTGGTGTTCTGCTTTTGCGTGGTTTGAATCTGTTTGTCCGTGTCCTTAGTTGTGGTTTTGCATTGTACTTGTGTAAATAAGACAGTTGTGTATGCGAATATGCGATAATCATTCTCTTTGTCTTGACATCGTTTTGACGCTACAACCCCAACAAAAAACGAAAGAAAAAAATTAATACGTTACATCCAAAGAAACACGTATTTCCTCAAACCGTAGGATTACTTTTAATAGTAGCTGGCTCATCTTGAAATGAATTAGAGAAGTCGCATAAAAAATCTTCCTAAAATTCCATAACTCATGATGATGATCATTATTATGACCAGATGATCGTCGTGCCCACTACTACACTTTATAAACTCTGTACCATAAACACATTCGTCGTGCCCAAATGCCGTTTTCAGAGAGGAAAAGCCTTCGTAGATTCGATATTTTTAACGAGAAAATATCGCGATGACACGCGCGAATACTAACAAGTGTACTAGGTCGTGAAGTAGTCTAAAATGGACGTAAGTCCAAGTATCGATACACGAACACGAGGAAAGTTCGACTAATTTTAAGATACTATTCTGAAATTTAATTTAGACTAAAGTGAATTTTAAATAAGGTATTTAAACGATTTTTTTAGATTTAAAAAATAATCAAACTATTTAACAGCGCAACAAAACAACTAAAAGCAATAGACGATTAGCGACAAGGTGATCAAGAAGCATGCTGGCACGAATTATCCTACGTCGTCACGCAATCAATCATAAATAATCAATACGAGTCTCAGTCAAGGTAGAATTTCCTAAAATAATCGTTTCTCTTTTGTCCCGCAATAACGATCTGTTAGAAATCGTGAATTCAACAACTCAGATTAAACAGTTTTTGTGATTGTCCAAACTTGACTGAGTATACCGGTTAAACGAAGACTCAAGACCGGATACCAGTCAACAGTTCACAAGCGCGCCAGAAATCGGACACAAACTGCCAAGACCGGAGTACAAATACCGGACCTGCCACGTGTACGAAGATTCGAAATTATTCAAGGCGGGATGTTGAAGACTTCTGCTGAATCATTCAATGCAATGCTGCCAGGAGGAGCCAAGTTGAAGTCAAGCCAAGCTTAAACAGAAAAAGCAATTGGCACAGCGCGAACTGCTATGAAGACCGGACAATATCCGTTTTGGGTAAAGTGTATTTAATGCAGGCTTGACTGAAGAGGGTCCATCGTTGATTTGTGGTCTGTTTTTGTTCTGAGCTTGATGGGCCATTTACTTCTTTTGTTGTGCGGTTTGATTTGAATAAACGTTTGCGTTATGCTTTTGCGTTTTGGTTTGAATCTGTTTGTACGTGTCCTTAGTTGTGGTTTTGCATTGTACTTGTGTAAATAAGACTCAGTTGTGTATGCGATAATCGTTCTCTTTGTCTTGACATCATTTTGACGCTACAACCCCAACAAAAAACGAAAGAAAGAATCAATACATTACAGCTTCAGCAAAAGAGATATCGAAAGAGGTCGTGGCGTTGCATTTGACAAGTTGCCTCCTGGAAAGTTTATAACCTGGTTAAAAGACTTTAGCTGGGAGAAGTTCCTTAGTATCGACAAGTCCTGTTACCCTGAGGCCGTCAAGTTGGTCTACGCAAATTTCGACTATGAGGAGTATGAAGAGCACATCAATATCCACTTCTATGTGCTGGGCACAGATTCACTTGGACGACTGTGAAGATGAATCAGATGCTAGGAGTTTCCGATGAGGTCTTCTGTCACTGCGACATGAATGAGTGGTGCCAAGCGGAAAAACTCAACCTCAGTGATGGCCTTCGTACCCTCTGGAATACCCGCAACAAGCGACGTTTCTCGGATGATGAAGCCTTAAATCAGTTGCCCATAGACTACTTCTTCTTGCACAAAATTCTCAACAAAGTTGTATGCTGCGAATTCTTCACTCGTTGTCGATCCCTCAATATCTTCTTGGTGAACTACGCAATAAACTTTAAAACTCTCGCACCACTTGATTTCAACAACAAACTTATTGGTTGGAAGCATATGCTCGAACATTTTCTGATCGTGATAGGCCATATGTGTCCTATATTTGAGTTTAATGCTTGCGTGTGTCTGTCAACATATGCACGATATTTGACTGGTTTATGAGACGGACAAAGTGATTAGACCGATTAGAACGATAAATATAGAACACCACGACGTAAAACCGACCGGAGATGGAATTAGGTTTCGTATGGTGGTTTCCAAGATCTTAGGCGCCGAAATCGTTTAAACTTGGGGAATCTCACAAACATAAAATGCGTCGGTAGAAACTACAGTCATATAGACATATAGGGATTGGTTCTCTATCGCATAGGATTGTTATTGCGGGACAAACGAGTAGCGATTATTTTGGAAATTCTACCTTGACTGAGTTCGTATCGATTATTTATGATTAAATGCGTGAAGACGTAGGAATAATGCGTGCCAAGCCTGCGCCTCGATCACCTTGTCGTCAATCGTCTATTTGCTCTAGTTGTTTATTTGCGCTTTTATCTGGTTTGATTACCTTTAATATTAAAAATCACAAACTACCTTATTTGAAATTCGCTTTAGTCTAAAATAAATTCAATAATATCTTAAAATTAATCGAGTTGTCCCGTGGATCGATACTTGGACTCGCGTCCATTATATACTACTTGCACGACCTAGTACACTTGCTAGTATTCGAGCGTGTCAAGTTTTTGGCACCGTTGCCGGGGACAGCGGTATTATTAATTTTAAGATTTATTCTTATTATTTTAGGTTAGACATTTTTATTTTTATTTTTAATATTAATATTATCATCATTATCGTCATCATCGTCATCATTGTCATTTATTATTATTATTATTATTATTATTATTTATTATTATTTACTGTTTTATTTTCATCTTTCTCGTTGGTTTTTTGCAGATGGAACGATATTCACGATATTCTCCCGAATCCTACGAGACATCCTATGATGAACTAGAATGCGATTGGTGTGGATGTTCGCATCTCACTGTTCAATGCAAGTATAAACCTCTCGGATGGTAAGTCGGGCGAGGGGAGAGTAATCAATTTGAAGCACTTGACAACACAAAATATTGGGATTATCGGTACGAAGTTCTACGAGAGCATCATATTCCGCAGACAATGTACCGCAATTCAACCAGAAGTATCCACAAACATGTTATAACGACGCGCACTACTCAGACGATGACAACTGTTCAGATAATATTTCGGCTAACGATAATTCATCGCCTCAAAAAGAAAAAGCCGCTTGGGAGAAAGCGCTCGAGAGACTGGCTGACCAGGGCCGACAAGCTGAAGAGCGACACCGGAATTCAAACAGCTTTGTCAATACGAGCTCTAAAATTTTAGAGGTGACGATGAAGAGTTTGGCGTTCCAAGTGGAAAAGCTTAAGAATTCAGTTTTCGCACTCACGAGCGACACATGGACAAATCCAAAAGAGGACGCAGAAGTCATTCAGCTGGATTGTGAAACATCACGAGAACCATGTTGGAACTAAATAGAAATGAAGATGAGATCGAGCCAGAAAAAGCCGATCAACCCGCAGAGGCTACTGTAGATTCCGTTCCAACAAAGCCGAGCCTCCCAGAAGTCCTTGAGGATATTCTTAGTGATGCGACGTTGAAAGAAGAACCCGAATCATCTACTGATCAGAAAATTGCCGAGCATATGCTTCCAACAGATAAGGCTGTTGTCGATCGAGTGGTCCGAGAGTTTTAAAGTTGTTGACAACGTAGTTCACCAAGAAAATATTGAGGGAACGACAAAAAGCGAGGAATTCGCATCATAAAATTTCGTGGAGAAGATAAGATGGAACCTGAGTGTTTCGATCCGTTTATACGAGCGGCTATGATTCATCGGATCACTCGGAGGGTATGTTTACGAAAGAATTCACTAAGACTTTGATGATTGTGAATTTTAACATTATCTGGGATCCAAACGTCGACCCGTTGAGGGAGTTTAAGGATTGCAATCACACGAAGCTATACCATTCCACGATTAAACTTCTCTCGAAAAAGCTTAAATCGAGATGTTCAGTACTTATACTGCACATATATAATCGTGGACCATCTACACGAACAGAAGTCGAGCTATCGACTATAAATAGCGCTCCTTGGGAGGCAACCCAAGTACTATCTACGCATTTTTTTCATATTAAAATCTTATATCTATTGCATCGTATCTTAAGTGTGTTTTGCTTTTGTTTATTTTTACAATTCGAATCACGGTGCCGTCTAATTATGTTTCTTCGCAGGCTCATAGTCAGTTTGTGGGTGGTTTGTTCCCAGAGCTAGCTCAATATATGAAGGAGCTCAATATATGAAGGAACCAAAATTTTCTCACGACCCGTCCACATCGATCAACTGTTATTCAGGGCAGTGTCACTTAAACTCTCTATTTGCTTTAAATTTTTACACATTGAGGACAATGTGATAATTAGTTTGAGGGTGGGTGACACATGCTAGATTTGATATCGATCTCTTCGATTTGTTAGTTGGTTTAACTGATCAATGTTAGGATTTGAACGTCACTTGTGAAAACTCAAGTCGATGATGAAAATTTTTAAAATTTTTCTGGTGTCGAGATAAGATTTAACTAATTGTGTGTGAAAGTCTTGCATGTTACGTGATATTAGCATGATTATCTGATCACACTAATTACTTCAGAAAAATAGTATGTATCATGAGACACAAACCAAGTAAAATAGTGAGTTTTTGAGCCGATAAAGATTTTTTTTAGAGCAACTCACCACTTGCTCGATGCGTTTTTCATGAGTGCACACTTAGTCTGATTATTCTCGAACTTGCTTTGTTATGCATGTCAATATCACTGATTTTTGTGTACGAAAATGATAAAGGCAATTATGATGAGTCATTGGACTAAATATATGCGTACCCGACATATCTATCAATTACTGAGCCCCTTTGAGCCTTATTAGCCTTATTTGTTGATTTCGGAGCCACTGTATTTAGCCACGTTATCCCATTATTTTATCCTTCATCCTCGAACCATTGTCAGCATGTTAGCTTACTAGTCGCTTGAGAGTATTGAGTCTATTAATTTAGAGGAAAGACTATTACGACATGTTATATCTGGTTGTGGTATTCTATTTTATATAATTTTTTATTCATTTTTTTATTTTTGTAAAAAAAATCGAGTAGAAAAAAAAGAGAGAGAGAAAAAAAAAGAAAAAAAAGTATCGAAAGGAAAAAGAAAGAAAAAAAATATATTAAAAAATATTGTATTTGCAAGGAAAAAAGAAGAGAAAAAGAAAAGAAAAGAGGATTACAGTAGATTTTCAGAATTATTTTCTTGAGTTCTGATCTCGTCTTTGTCCAGTTAACGGCGATGATCGAGAATTTATATTTTATTTTATTCCCGATCTCGTCATTGTCCCAATTAATTGACGATAATTCTCAGTCCTTAATTTTGTTTCCTTTTATATATTTTTAATAAATAAGTATATTTTATTTTGTTACTTTTTTTAAATCTTAAATTTATACTTATCATTTTTTATTTATTGTTTTTATTTACTTTTTATTATTATTTATTCTTTTATTTAATTTATTATTCTCTTTTTGAATTTTTACTCTATTTTTGAATTTTTTCCTTGTTTTGGATTTTTCCTGATTTTAATGTTTAATTTATCATTTTTATTTTATTTTTATTTTTTTTTTACTTTTATTATTTTTATTTTTATTATTAATTATTTTTTGTTTAGTTTATTAGTAATATTCTCTCTTTTTTTTAATTGTTTACTCTATTTTATGATTCATTTTTTTGCATTTTTTTCCTCATTTTTTAAAGTTTTTATTTTTTAACTTTTTCATTTAGCGACGGAATATCTGTCGCTAATTCCGTCGCAAATACCATCGCCGTCTAAATTGACGGTCGGATTGACGGAGGGACCAATTTGGTTTATTTTCGATAACTCGTGGACCATTTTGAGTTTCTATATATATATATATTTGCTATCGTGCTCACCTACATGAGCAACCACCGTGAGCACCATAAGCAAATCTCTCATTTTCTTGCGTTTTTTCGATTCTCAACGCCGCTAACACCTCCGTAGACAATCTCATATCCATTGCTAACCTAAATCACCATCTCCAACACGTTAATTTTTAAGAAATCATCACGTCGGTATGTCGTCTACATGTGAAGAATAAATAATGGATTTCTTAAAAATTAACGTGTTGGAGAGGGTGATTTAGGCTAGCAATGGATATGAGAGGGTCTACGGAGGTGTTGGCAGCAGTTGGGAATCGAAAAAGGAAAAATTAGAGATTTGCTTATGGTGCTCACGGTAGGTGGGCACATAGCAAATCTGTATATATATATATATATATATATATAATATATATATAATATATTAATTTATTACTCTGTCAGTTGCCTTGTTAGCGTCAATTTTTAATGTTTATTTCTCCATTATCTATCGGTGTGAGTTAGCAACTTGATACGCTAGACTAATCAATTTTGGGTTTATTTTTCCCTTAGATTGTGAAAATAATATATTAATCAAATTTAAATTTTCCGTGTCATGGGAAAATAATATATTAATCTGCAATAATAGATAGGACCGCCATTATTGGTGTATTCACGTTGATATGGTAAATGCGTTCTCACTAGTTTGCCCAAGTCGAAAATATCAGATATACCAATATATTAGTTGAAATTTCTGTAGTTCATATGAATTTCTCGTCGATATGCCAACTTAATGGTGTTATTCGTCCTAATTTTTGCCGATATTACTTTTATCGATATATATATATATATATATATGTGTGTGTGTGTGTGTGATATATCAATCGAAATTTCTGCAAAAAATAAACTATTCATATCCAGCCAGGACCTCTTGACTTTTTCCTATGCGGAAGTGTAGTCGAACTTGGTATTGTAATTCTAATACTGTCATCATTATTGATTTATTTATAGTTAATATTAATATTAGTATTGACTTGGATCTCAGCGGTGTTAAATGTTAATTAGCACTCTTCTTCTAACAACCCAATATTTTGGCATTTTGTATTTCATCATTTGCCGACCTTGCACCAGTCCCCATAGTGAGCGTATTATTAACGTAGTGAGCGTATTATTAACGTTAAAAGTATATATTTTATGTTAATTCAATAAACTAAAGATAGACTGACATTAGGTTCTTGTAATAGGGCTGAGCAAAAAATATCCGAAAACCCGATTCCGATCCGGTATTCGATTTTCAAACCCGAAAAACGGATATCCGGTTTTAAAACTGGATCGGATATCCGATCCGATTTATTTTAAAATAAGCCGGATTGGATACGGATAGTGGTTTGTCTAAAATTCGGATATCCGGTATCCGATTTCATATTTAAAAAAAAATAATAAAAAAATAAGAAAAATAGCTCAAAATGAAAAATGAAGGTCAAAAAAGGAAAAAAAATTGTCCAAGTGGAAATATTTATATTCATATTATTTTATTAACGCCAAAACCTTTGTAAATAAAAAAGAAAAACAAAAACATCTAGATGCAAGTTAAAAATTAATGTGAATTTGTGGTACTGTGCTAATTATTTATTATATTATTTTGAATCATAAAATTCACATATTGTGTTAATTACTATGTGTAGAAATTTTTATATGAAAAAATATATTTTTTATTTTGATAAGAAATAAAAAAATGATTTTGAAAAGATAATATTAAAAAATATAAAAAAAATAAATATAAAAACCGGATGCGGATCGATTTAAATATCCGAATAAAGCGGATATCCGATTTTCGGATATCCGATTAAAACCGGACCGGATACGATATCATTGTTTGATATCCGAAAATCCGATATCCGGTTTTGCTCACCCTTACTTGTATATACATCCTTTCCTCACACATAGTTTTGCGTGACAAGTCCGCTAAATAATGATCATGAGACGGTGGACTTGCTAAATTTTTAGTATAGTCAATCTTTATTATAAATATATATATAGGAATTTTATGATGCTCACCTTACGTGGGCACCTGTTGATGTGACACTGATTCGTGGCATTTCAACATCTCACATCGACATTTAAGGTTATGTCGTCTAATTTACACCTTTCAGGTGCCATTAATCGACATTCGGATGATGATGTGCCATTGGCGATATATTTGATTGACACTTAAAAAATGTGATGTAAGGCGTCAATATATGCCACATCATCATCCGAATGTCGATTGATGACACCTAAAAGGTGTTAATTAAACCGACATAACCTTAGATGTTGATGTGGGATGTTGAAATGATACGAATCGGTACCACATCAACAGGTGCCCACATAAGGTGCTCACATAAAGTGAGCACCATATATATAACATATATATTTATATATATATATATATATATAATGTTATCGTGAGCACCAACCACATAAACGTACCAAATCAGCATACAATGAAATTTTTTATTGATCGATACCTACACATGGGATTAGTGAACCCGTCGGGGGTTGAGTGGACCTGTTGACGTGGCACAAAAAATGCCACACAACAGATGCCCACTGCACCATAACATTTCTCTCTCTATATATATATACATATTTTAGAAGGATCGTTGTATATATTAGAAGGATCGTTGTCAACTTCATCGTCAGTGATTAGATCTGCATTGAACTATCAGTTTTCTAGCAAACCTTGGTTTTTGTCATAACAAAAATATGCAGCATGACAGACAAGAAAATAAATGTATATGAAAAATTGGCTCTTCTATAAAAAAAATAAGATAGTTTGCAGGGGTCATTAAAAGAAAAAGAAAATCTCGGCTCTTCATATGTATGAAACTTTAGTAACTCGTCGTCGTCGATGTTGATATTTTTTATGGATATAGATCAAAATATGTTAGTCGTCTGAATTAATATATGTAGCTGCTTGTCATTATTGTCATCAATAGTAGTTGCGATAGTAGCTAGTTAGCCATATTATTAACGTTAGAAATATACTGATTTAATATATTTTCGGGGGGGGGGGGGGGGGGGGGGGGGGGGGGGGGGGGGGGGGGGGGGGGGGGGGGGGGGGGAGTGTGTTCGCCATTCTTGTCATTGTATTGACTTCTGTCCCCTACATCATAATTTGAAGAGCATCCCACATTTCTTTCGCGCTATCACCACATTCGAGTTGCATCAAAATGTCATTGGGAATGGCCTTGCATCATGTATGATTTCGCCATTTTGTCTGTCTTTAGTCGCAGTTTTTCTTCATCACTGCATTGGTCAGCAGTTTTTCAAGATCCTCTATCCCTCTCTTGCAGGAGTGGTGTCAATAGTGGCGGGAATTATGGTCCAATACTGCGTAGGCCATTGTAAATAGATTCCAGCAAGTTCTCTGAATTGTCCTTGCTTTCTATGAAGTTGAGAACCTTCTCTTCCAGACTGTGTATTCTCCATGTCGGATTGATGGGAGGTCTAACATCATTTCCCATACTGAAAGAGTCCATTTCCTGTGCTTTTGCATATGATCGTTAACGTGTAATGTGAGGAAAATTCTTAGCTTTCGACTGAAAGGCTGGTGGCAAAAAGTTACAATCAACAAGAAGGAATCGACTATGATGAGACATATGCCGGTTGCAAGAAATAGAAGCTATCAGGATATTCTTAGCTTTCGCTGCACACAAGACTTCACAGTCTACCTGATGGATGTCAAAACTGCATTCCTCAACGGAATACTAAAAGAAGAAGTTTTTGTATCCCAGCCTGAAGGTTTTGTAACGAACAACTCCCAGACCACGTCTACAGACTCGATAAAGCTCTCTATGGACTTAAACAAGCTCCCAGAGCCTGGTACGAGGTCCTTTCGGATTTTTCATCTCATCTGGCTTCACAAAAGGGAAGATTGATACGACTCTCTTTTATCAAGAAGAACGGCTCCGACATTTTGCTAGTGCAGATCTACGTTGACGACATCATATTCGGGTCAACAGACTCACGAATGTGCAGGAACTTTGGGGATCTAATGAAGCAGAAATTCGAAATGAGCATGATGGGCGAACTAAGTTTCTTCTTAGGACTTCAGGTTCAACAGCTTCACGATGGAATCTTCATCAGTCAATCCAAGTACGTTCACGACATACTCAAGAAGTACAACTTGGACAACTCAAATACTGCCATGACTCCCATGTCTACCTCATGCAAACTTGACGCAGATTCCTCAGGAAAATCTAACCAAACTTGAGGCATGATAGGATCCTTGCTCTATCTTCATCAAGTAGACCTGATATCATGTTCGCCACTTGTCTCTGTGCACGCTTTCAAGCTGATCCAAAGAATCTCACATGCTAGCCGTCAAGCGAATTTTCAAATATCTCAAGGGACTCCGAATCAAGGTCTATGGTACCCGATGGAATCAAGCTTTGAACTCGTAGGATACACATATGCTGATTATGCAGGATGCAAGCTGGACAGAAAGAGCACTTCTGGAGCCGCTCAATTTCTCGGGGGTAAACTCGTAAGCTGTCGTCTCGAAAGCAAAATTGTGTCTCAACATCGACAGCAGAGGCAGAATATGTCGCTGCTGCGAGTTGCTGCTCACAAATTTTGTGGATGAGAACCCAGCTGCGAGATTAACGTTAATCATATCCCAATTTTTAGTGACTCTAAAAGTGCTATAGCTATAACAAGTCATCCAGTACATCATTCACGCACAAAACATATATACATTTGATATCACTTTATCATGGAACATATGGAACAAGGTACAATCGAAATGCATTTTTGTCCACACAGATCTTCAACTTGCTGACTTATTTACTAAGGCATTGGATGAAAAGCGATTCCAATTCTTGGTATCTAGATTAGGCATGTTGAACCATAAGACATGATCGATTGTTCCTACATGAACCAGAGATTGTGTAAATAGATCATTTAATTTTTCTCTATATGTTATGAATGGTAAAAATCCTACTATTATATCTAGGGGAGGACTAATAAAATTTTTATGCATGAATCTAAGGGAGTCTTTCATTTTTATGCACTAATCTAGGGGGAGTCATCAAATGGTTCACACAAATCTAGGGGGAGTCTCTCAAAATTATGCACAAATAGTTCACACAAGGAGTTTTTATGATTTCTCATCAAATTTAAATTATATAGTATGGTGAAGAGAATTTGAAGAGGATTTTAGGACACATACACCTTTCCTCTTCTGGACTTTGTGACCAGATCTGAACTTCCGTAGACATGTCATACTAAGACATGCTTCAATGATTGAAGGAAGCCCTACCGTTGCAACATCAAAACAACAACGGCATCAGGCCATCGTCTGCGAGCTATGCTCCAAGATCGATGTTAACGGGACGTCTAAGTGACCCCGGTTTATCAAGTCCTGTCCTCACAGGCCGCGTCTCAGAGTTTAACTCTGAATTCGTGTCGACGGATTGCCTTAGTGGCTCCATCTGGTTATTACCCGCACCGACCTGTCGTTTGTGTATTTCTTCAACTCCTATACAAGCCTGCCGATCCGTTAACACGAATCGCCATGAGGGGGAGAAGGGGATACGTATAAACAAACAGGTCGAACCACGCACCAATTTCCGCCGCGCGTACCACTATGAAGCCGGGCTCTCCTGCACTCAAACGTCATTCAGAAGGAGCCTTGGCACATTTTATAACACATCCCACGCTCACCATCATACATTCGGAAGGAGCTTGGCACATGTTAAAAGACACCCCACGCATATCTTCTTCTGGAGCCAGACAAGCTTCCTCGAGGCCGAACCAGACAACTTCCTACGACGAAGATGAATCTGGCACTGAGAGAAGAAGATTGAAGAAGACTTGACGACTTCAAAATACGAAAAAGACAAGGACAAGATGCAAACAAAATTTTAAAGATCTGCGACATCATCAAGACACGAATATCCGGGCGTAGATCACAGTATACATCCAGTCTACAACGTATAGCGTCAAGACAAGAGAGTTCTAGCTGAAAGTTCTTCAAATCCTCCACAAGAAGAGGAGATAGCCTTTGCAGGGGGAGCAAGGGGAAGATTGTTAGTATTCGAGAGATTCTCCATGTGCCCAACAAAGATAACTCGAGCTGAATTGAAGATTGAACACTAACGGGGAGATTGTTAGGAATATTTTATAGTGTTCAATTTCAATATGTTTATCTTAGTTGGTTTGTATTTAATTAACTTTGGCTAGTTTGTAATATTCTAGTTCTTAGTTACTAGGGGTATAATATACCAACTAATGTGGTATATATACCCCCAAACCCTAATTCATTAGGGTGTGTGTTTTTGGTGTAGTATGTGTGAGTGCGTGTGTGTTGAATAGTAAAACAAAGCATTTTCAAAGCACCCATCGCCTACACTAACCCACCCACGTTCGATCTTTAAAACTTTCATTATTAGCGTGGTAAATCGTCCTAAGTCAGTGTTGTTGGATCAAATAGGGACCAACAATTTTTGGATTCGAGTAGAGTGTTTTTATTATTTTGGGTTTTTCAGTTCCATTGGAGATGCTGTAATACTTCAATAAGAGGCAAAAGCCCATTATGAGTTTGTATTGACGTTCAAAATATTTTTTTTGAGGATGCTCTTACATGCATCAGGTGTCGCAGTCTTGAAAAATTCCATTAAAATCTCATCTACGTTATACATTTTTATTTAATTCTCCTATTTTTATTTTACTCTCCTTTTTAAGTCCGATGAGAAATGTTACCGAAAGAACAAAGTTCTAAAAAGAAACGGTCACCTCAGAGTGAAGAAAACTTAAAATGGTCCCCAATATTTACCACATTGACCAATTTAGTCCACAATGTTTCTCGTGAACTAATTTAGTCTCCGACCTTATCGATTTCGAATCAAATTGATCCTGCCGTTAGATGTCCGTCAATTGGGGTGGAAAAGTTGACACGTGTCGACACGCAATTAGTTGAACTTAAAAACAAAATAAGATTACATAAAATATAATACTAAAAATAAAAATAAGAGAGAAAGAAGAATTAAAATATATCCAAAACTAATAAATATAAAAGTTAAAAATATAAAAATAACAAAAATAAAAAATATAAAGACTTTGTTCTAATTAAGTGGTTATATGTTTTTTATTAAAAAATTATATTAAAAACAATCTAGTGGAAGTTGACGGGAATCCCGATCTTCAGCCCGTCCCAGCCAAGTTAATGGGGATGATGGCCCAATCCATGACCCCGCTGGGATTTTTTTTACTTTTTACGATAAATGTTTTATTTTACTTTTAGTTTTAATTAAATTGTTTATCTTTTTATTTATTTAATTTTTACTTATTATTTTTTGATATATTTATTCTCATCTCTCTTATTTTCTATTTATCATAATTTTTTTTGTTACTTTTCTTTTTTTAATGTTAATTTATGAGTTTTTAAGTCGGACCAATCGCATCTCGATACATGTCAATTTTTCATCCAATTGGCTGCCAGCTAACAGCAGGACTAATTTGGTTCAAAATCAACAACACCAGGGACTAAATTTGATTCACGCGAAATCTGGAAATAATTAGTCCATGTGGTAAACATCGGCGACAATTTTAGGTTTTCTCCCCCTAATAGTTGTAATGTTGGCAAAAGGTCAACTAATAATAAATTCTACTATTTATAGGTTCGAATTTGCCGAGATCGGTTGGAGACATTGTTAGTTAAGAGAGCATTATCTTCTTGCGTGTTTTTGGAAAAACATTAATATCAAACTTAAAAAACGAAAGGTGGTAACTATATTAACAAAAGTTTTCAAATGACACCGCAACATATTGTTGCGAAATAGACAGCGTAACTATATTCGAAACGACTGTAAGGATAAATGGGACACGGAAATTTACGTGGAAACCCATTTTTGATGTGGTAAAAAACCACGGGCGAGGTAGAAATTTTATTACTGGGGTTAAAACAGGAGTTACAACTGCTCAATCTATAAAGGAGAAAACACTCACTATCTCTCGTCGGAGTAAATACCGAACAAACCCTCTATTTTTTTTCTTTTCTTTCTTACTTATGCTTTTGCTTTTGGTGTGTAGGATGCTTTATAAGGAATCGAGCAAAGCCTTTATATAGGCAAACTATTCCAATAAGAAATATAATATTAATAAATTAAATAATAATATTATTAAAATATTATATCTTGAACCGCGTGAAGAAAATTCTTCATGCGGTCTTCACGCGGTTTCTGACAATCTCCCAGTTGGAGATTTGATTGAAGCGCAATCAGATCTTCACACCATTCTCCTAGCTTGTCTTTGCACGTTACATATGTTCGATCAATCCCCAGGATGAACGACACCACATAAACTTGTCCACATGAATTGTCTTGGTCATGTAGTCTGCCAGATTATCCGTAGTGTGAACTTTTGCATGTCCACAGTCTTCTCTTCTACTTGTTCACGAAAAAAGTGGTATTGGACCCGTATGTGTTTGGTTCTTGAATGATATGGGGATTCCTTGCAAGATGCAACGCGCTCTGCCTATCACAATAAAGAATGATATTCTTCTGTTTGTGCTTAGGTTTTCCAGCTAAATCTTCAACCATATTGCCTCTTTACTGGCTTGCGTAGCAGCGACATATAATGCTTCCATTGTTGCCGTTACAACGATGGACTGCAGTTTTTAAACCCAGCTTACGGCTCCACCAGCAAGACTGAACACATATCCGGTTGTGGATATGCTTTTATCAAGTTCACTTGCATAATCCGCATTAACAAAACCTTGGACCATAAAATTTGTACCTCCGTAATATAAGGCCAGATCAAAGGTTCCCTTGATGTATCTAAGTGTATTTCCAGATTATCCAAGAACACTTCAATAGATTAAACCTTCGATTGATGTGAATAGTTGTTTTTGAGGTTTAAGCTTATTGTAGGAGTGAGATTTTAGAAATGGAAAACTTACTTAATGAGTTTAGGGTTTAAGCTTAAATACCTTGAAAGGTATTTAAGCCCATTGGGCCCCTAACAAACCCATTACAAGTACAACCCACTAATCAAATAATAAAACATATAAACACATAGTAAAGAATACAAAGAATTAGAATAAATATTTTGGACACTTCTAAAATATTCCTAACATTCTCCCCCTAAGTGTCCAAATTACAATTGAGCCTATCAACTAAGTCTTTATTTCTTTTTCTTCGAGCGAGGAGGAGGTGGAGGATCCCTGTGCGCCAAGTATGTCTTCCTGAATCCTAGGGCAGTCTCGAACTGTCTGACGTTGTTCCGCAGAACTAGTCGATATCTGATTCCTTCGACGAGTTTCCGTAGAACATCATTTTCTTCTAGTTCCGTCCCCTCTAGTTTGTCATCCTCAGAAGTCGTCTTCTTCTTAGCCAGGAGTTGGTTTAGGATGATCTTCAATGTTCCATCTGAGAATTTGGAGGCCTCTGACAAAAGAAACATTTGCAATTGCTTTTTCTGTACTTGTAGATAAGTGATCCCAGGCTGTGGTTCAAGAAAGTTATATCCCTCTCCGTACTTGTCGAGATCTTTATATCTGTTGTCTGGACATTTCAGGTTGACCTTGCTCATGTTTCTTTCCAAGGCCATTTGGAAATCATGTGATGCGAAATACTTGACATGCCTCAGCATACACTCTTTGATAGCTCGGTAACCATCTCGTCTTGTGTGAGTCTCAAGGGTGAACTCGTTGCGATAAATTGTAAAGCTTGTTAAGTTCGCCCATGGGGGAAGTAGGGAAGATCTGCTTCTGTGTATTTTTCGGTTTTCCCATCATATCTATCAATCACATAGACGGGACCCACGTATCTTCCCACCACCCATGCAACGTCCTTGATATCACGGATGGCCGTCTGATTTCTGAGGTATCTTCTGTACTGATCTCTATTCATTCCTCGCTTGGCTAAGACTTCCCAGAGCATAATATGATGATTAATTCCCCTTGATGTTCCTTTAAGATGCTCAAGACCTCGAAGATGTAGCTCATTGACTCCCTTTATCTCTTCTTCCTTCTGCCAGATCTTCGGATAAAGATCTTCAAGGAAAGGTGCTTTGATCTTCGAATTCCTCCAACGGGTTTTCAATGAACTCATAACCCGACGTCGGTTCCTCGGGCACCTGATGTTGGTGAAGTTCTGGAAGTTCTGGAAGATCTACCTCAGGATTTTCTCCTTGCTCCTCTTCTTCTTGCTCGATAAAGAAGTAGTTTGCCGCCGCCGCCTTTAAGAGTTCATGAACGCTTTCGATTCTGAGGTGGGACTCCTCTGCCGTTTCTGCTCTCGTCCTCCATTCCTCTTCTAAGATATACTTATTAATGTAGACTTGAGGATCCTTGGGACGAGTGGTTGTGCTTGTTTGGACTTATTGGGTGGGGGTCCTCGAGGGAACAGACTCAACTTCACCAAAGGAAGTTGTCTGGTTCGGTCCTGGTGTAGCTTGTCTGCCTCTGGAGGACCTTGGTGGTGGATTGGGTGGTCGTGACGAACTGCATCCACGCGTCTGAACTCCGCGTCCTCGGCCTCTTCCGCCGCGAGTAACCGGATATTTGGTTCTTGGTCTCTTGCTGCTCTCCCCCTCAGGGCGATCCTGGTCGTCTGGACCGTCATGACGACGTTTCTGACTGGGGCCTTCTTGGCGGCATGTACCAGTTGGGATACTCGCATCAGGTGGTGGAATGACGCCACCTGCGACCAGCTTCCTGTAGAGGTCTTTTTCTTCGAAGCTTCGTTTGCTGTCGAGTTCTAAGAGACGAGCAATCCCAATGTCGAAAAGTTCGATCAGAGGCATGGTGTACAGGTCCAGTTTTGTTGGGTTTCGTGGTGGTAAGGTGAGAAGACGGTGGCCCTCGTCGACCGAAGTTCGTTGAACTTCAGTTTCCTCGGACTTCCGACCTCTCCTTACGACACATCTTTAGAAGATGGTGCTCGGGTCGTTGTGGCCACGTCAGTGTGACGGGCTTGGGTGGAGCTCTCACCGGGATTTCCAAGGCGTCCCGTTAGCACGCATCCAGAACTATGTTCTGTACGGTGGCTCTCGGATGGTGAACTGCTGATGTCATCAATATCCGAGAGTCTTCCGTCCAATCCTTGAAGAGCCTCTAATGTGGGCTCTTCTATGAACGTTGAGGCCTGATGATCAGGCTGAGGCTCGGGCTATGCCTCAAGAATTATATTTTCTGGTATAGTGGGCACAATAGCCGAGGATCTGGGATATGTTGTGGTTCGGGGGATTTTGAGACACTAGTCTGTTGGGAGACAGGTGAATGGTCAGGTTGGGATCGCTCATGCATCATTGGGTCGAGTACGACGTCTTCTATCCTAGGGGGTGACCCGACTTTTTCTAACTGTGCTAGTGCAGTTGTACTTGTCTCGGGAACGTCTATTTGTGGTTGTTCGAGTAGTTCGGTATGTGGTTGTTCCGCGAGTGATTGGTCAGGGATTGTTTGTTGAGGGGTAGTTTGCGGTTCGTGTGGGGTTATCACCTGTTCGGTGGTGTCTCTCAGAATCTCACTCTCTCTTTCTCTCGCTTGTTTCCGCTATCTCTGTCTCACTAACCCCTGGGTTAGACTCCGGTGTGTCGGCCAGAGTCATGGGGTGGGAATATTGTACTTCTGGCAGTACTTTTCAATGTCATCTGGGCTAGCAAGTAGTAAGGTAGCGCGCGGAATTGGCATTGGTGTGCGCGAGTACTTCTCGTCGGTCTTTCCTTTTTGAAGAAATTTGAGTTTGGGAGGGGTGTAGTTTTCTTCTTGCGGCCTTATTGGTATCCCGGTGTTGTAGTCATAAAGTGGTGGATCATTAGTGAGAACCACCGGGGATAGGCAGATTCTGTGTCTTTTTCGATTTGGACTTTGATCTCTGATGAAGCTGATCGTCCAGGTCCATTGTGATTAGCTTGGCATAGTCGTATCCTTTCCTGAAGACGATCCCGTGAAAGATTCGGAGGATTGTAATGTTGCATCTGTCCCATCCTGAGTGCTTTGGTGAGAAGCACTTGTTGACAATTGCGAAAAGAGTTCGCCACGGATGTGGAATCATTGATTGCTGAAAACGGGAACAAACTCGAGTGAGCTATAGTAACCCATTTTCAACATATCTGCGATGAGCTCGTCCTCGGATGCCTCATGCTCATAATCTGGTTGACTTGGCAGCCGAAGAATTTGTCGAAGAAAGTCCCTAGTGATTCTGACGGTCTCGTTTGCGATTTGGGCTTCATAGTAAGTGCTGTTGTCCAGAGAGATTTTGGTAGTCATAGTCCCCCAGAACTGTTGAAGATACACAGTAGGAACTGGGACTGATGCAGAGAAGGCGTATCCTAGATGGTGGTTTCTCAGGATGGATGGGATGATCTCTTCTTGACACTTGAAAATGTTCAAGTCGAGTTGAAAGTTGTTGTCTTTGATCACAATCCATTTGGAGGTTGAGTAGATGAGATCTGCTGGTGTAGTCATTCTGTCGAAACTGCAATATAAGAGAAAACAAGGTTGTGAATAAAGTCTTATGAGAAGATATTTGGAATTCTTAGATAAAAGATGGTTTAATCAACAAAGAACTGTTCGGCCCAAAATATTTCAAAGTGTATATCACGAATTTGAAGTTTTGAAATTTTGACAAGGGTTCGCGAATTTAAACAGTTAGTTCAAAAAGCTTCAAAATTGATTTTGCGAGTTTGTTTCAGATCGAATTTGAAGATGCAGTTTTGCGAACACGATGATATGCGGGTCTGTTAAAGCCTGGGTTCTTAAAAAATTACACTAAGTTAGTTTCGCGAATTAGTTTGAAATGCTGAGAGGGTTCAGTTTGCGAATTGACTTAGTCAATTTGGAATCGTGAAATTCAAGGTTCGCGAACTTGATTTTAAAATATTTCGAATTGAAGTGCGAAGAACAGTTCGCGAGTTGTAAATTTGTGAACTACTCATTTTGCGAATTCAGAGGTTTGCGGGTCTGTCAAAAGGAAGTTAGCGAATCGACTTTGAATCATTGAAAATTTTACGAAGTGGGAATTGCGATTAGAAAAGATTTGCGAAGTAGAGATCGCGAACTCGACAGTTCGCGAATTGACCAGGTCAAACACAACACGCAAAACACTGGTTTGCGAATTGCATTTGAAAAAAATGGCAGTTCGCGACATTCGAATTCGCAAAGTTTTAGTTGGTCAAATAGTCAACTGTAAACAGTGAATTCATTTAACCAACTTATTTTACGGATTTATTCGCAAAAAAGAAAACACATTTTCAATTCGTGAAGAATAAACCGAAAGATCAAAACTGAAATTTCGAAGAAAAACTCATAAACCCCTCTTTGCTGAAAGCTAATTTCAAAATCGACATTTAAAACTTCAGTCTGCGCAATTGTAACTCATTTTTCACGATGAAATTAAACATATTATGAAACGAAATGAGTATAAAACACAAAAAAATCAACCAAAAACAACACAAAAAGAATCCCTGTTCTTCCTGAGATCGAACCTGCAAAAACGAAGAAAACACACAAACAAATAAGTTAAATACCGTTTCTTCCTTACCCCAAGGAGATCTATGAGTGTGTGAGAGTGAGATTGAAACGAGAAGGTACAGAGAGAGTTTGCGACAGAGAGATTATGCGACAGAGAGAGATTTCGAGTTTTTTGTTTTTGTTTGTTTTTCTTTTTTTTTTTAGTTCGTGAAATTATGATTTGGGAATTTTAGGATTTCGCGAATAGGGTTAAGCCAGATTTGCGGGCTGATAAAAGATTTGGGCCGCGAAATTTAATGAGGGCCCACAAGGAATTTGCGAAATAAAAAGATATGCATTTGAACAGGGAAGAATGCCTTTGCGAATCCAATAGGAAAATTTGAAAATTGGTTTCAAGAAAGATCTAAGAATAGATTTGCGATAAAATTTTGACAGTGACTAAAAATACAAGTCTAATGTGCGAAATTTTCAAATTACCTAAGATACCTAAAAATTTAAAAATTAGCCAAAAATCGCCATTTGGACTCGATCAATTACCAGGATAACATCAAATCTATGAGTTTTTCAAGATCGATTTTCCTGATGCAGGGTCCGATAGTCGAAGAAGAAAAACATCATTTTTCTTTTATGGCACTTTGGTCAAAAATTCGTCTTAATGTCGGGATAATAAATGACGTAAGTTCCTTTTCGTACTTATAAATAGATATGCCTCAAACATATCTAAGTATCTTAATTCTAAAACTTACTCATCTCATATTTTCTCGTTTTAGCACAAAGAGATGAATTGGCAGAAGCAAGAGGAAGAGAAGAAGCTCAAAGAACAGGCAGACTTGAGGCGTAATTTTGAGCACAATTTGAATATGTTAGCCTTTGAACTTTTTCTTCTTTTGTGCTTATTTGTTGTTTTTCTCGCTATTCTGTTTTGGGTTTTCACAGGGCATACAAGCCTTTGGAAGTAATTTGCGTATTATGAGTGTTTTATATGTTTGAGAGAGTTGTTTGTATTTTGAAGATTTTATGTATTGTTGGGAACTCCCCCTAAATAATTGGATTTCTTGAATAAGAACTTCCTTTAATATTTTTAAGTTCCGACAAGACTCTTTCAAACTCCCCCTAGATACAATGCCTATCGAGTAAACTGAAAATTGAATAAAGTCCTTACTACCCCTCGATGCATGGATATAACATTTCTCCCCCTCGATGTAGGGCCATCAGCATTGGCGCTACATCAACTTATTTGAAACAAGAAAATTTATTTGGAATGGAAAATAAAATCTAAGAAAAAAGAAAGTGGTAACGAACTAAGAGACACGCACAGAATAAAGATAACTAAAAAACATAGCAGATAGACAAAATTGACCTTGTAGGGAGGCATAATCGAAATTAGAGATTGAGATTCAACATCCCCAGTTTTGCCACTAAGAATTGGAATCGTTTCTCATCCAATGCTTTTGTAAACAAATCGGCTAGTTGAATATCTGTATTGACAAAATACATTTCTATTATGCCTCGTTCTACTTGATCCTTTATGAAATGATAACGTAGGTCTATGTGCTTAGTGCGTGAATGGTGAACAGGATTGCAAGTGATTGCTATTGCACTTTTGGAATCACAATAAATAGGAATTTTGTTGAAATCAAACCCGTAGTCTCGTAGTTGGGTTCGAATCCACAAAATTTGTGAGCAGCAACTTGCAGCAGCCACATATTCTGCTTCTGCTGTTGAAGTTGACACACAATTTTGTTTCTTGGAAGCCCAACAGACAAGTTTGTCTCCATGAAATTGTATGTTGCCAGAAGTGCTTTTCCTGTCTAATCTGCATCCTGCGAAATCCGCATCAGAATATCCTATCAGTTTCATACCTGAGTTTTTAGGATACCAAAGTCCAAGGTCTGGTGTTCCTTTCAGATACTTTAGTATTCTCTTGACAGCATGGAGATGTGACTCCTTTGGATTGGCTTGGAATCGAGCACATAAACATGTGGAAAAGAGAATATCTGGTCGGCTAGCAGTGAGATAGAGCAGAGATCCAATAATTCCTCTAAAATATGTTGGATCGACGGGTTCACCCAAGTGATCAGCGTCGAGTGTGCACGATGTCGACATTGGAGTACTGGAAGATTTGCTCTTTTCAATCCCATATTTTCTGAGAATATCGTGGATGTACTTTGACTGGTTGATAAATATCCCATCTTGAAGCTGCTTGATTTGCAATCCAAGTAAAAGGACATTTCCCCCATCATACTCATCTCAAATTGTGATTTCATCAACGTGCTAAATTCGACACAGAGTTCCGGATTTGAAGACCCGAAGATGATGTCATCCACATAAATCTGCACCAGCATGATATCAGGCCCAGCCTTTTTGACGAACAGTGTGGTGTCAATTTTTCCTTTTGTGAAGCCTGAGTGGATAAGGAAGTCGGATAAGACCTCGCACCAAGCTCTTGGTGCTTGCTTTAATCCATATAGAGCCTTGTCGAGTTTGTAGACAAAGTCCGAATGTTCTTGACTAAGAAATCCATCTGGCTGTGAGACATAGACTTCTTCCTTCAGAATCCCATTCAAGAATGCAGTTTTTACATCCATTTGATAAACAGTAAAATCTGCTGCATATGCTAAAAATAGTCTGACGGCTTCAATTCTTGCTACAGGGGCAAAAGTCTCATCATAATCAATTCCTTCTTGCTGATTGTACCCCTTAGCTACAAGTCGAGCTTTGTTACGGATTACCACACTATCCTCGTCTTTCTTGTTTTAAAACACCCATTTTTTTCCGATTGTTGTCTTGCCTTTGGGACGAGGGACTAAGTTCCAGACCTTGAGACGCTCGAATTGATTGATTTCTTCCTGTATAGCTACTATCCATTTCGGATCCCGTAGTGCGTCTATCACTCTGATAGGTTCTGTTTCGCTCAAGAAGCAGGTTAGATGGCACTCATGTGAGATCGAACCTCTAGTCTTTACTCCTGCAGTGGGATCACCAATTATTTGATCTGCTGGGTGACTTCGAACCCATTTCTTCTCATGAGGTAGTGTTGTATCATCAATTTCCAATCCCTCATTTAGTGGATACTCGATCACAGAAGTAGTAGGGTGAAAAGCATAAGTGGATGAGTCCTCTGTCTGTGTTGCGGAGATCAGGGCTTCGGCGTTTGAGGGTGGAGACGTTTGTTCAGGAATACGTTCGGTTTCAGAAGGTGATGGACTAGCACTGGGTTCTGGGTGTCGAAGGAAATCGATGGTCGATTTGTCTTGATTTAGAGAGGTGTACATGTGTTCTAATAGTTGATCCATATCCATCTCTTCTTGGGCTTGTTGACTGAAACATGTGGGGTTGCTGTGTCGAGATTTGTCCGCTGCATGTTGTTGATCGTGCCCCACATTGTGGTCTGAAGTGTCTCTCAAGGACTCACCTAAATTTTCATCGAAAGTAACATTCACACTTTCAATGATCATTGTTCTTTCCCTTAGATAGACCCTGATTGCCTTGGATTGTGCAGAGTATCCTACAAAAATTCCTTCAGTAGCCTTTGGATCTAGTTTAGATTTATCTTTTCGGTCGTTTGCTACAAAGCATTTACATCCAAAAATCCTTAGATGGGCAATATTGGGTAATCGTGCATTTATTAGTTCATAAGGTGTCTTTCCAAATCTAAGATGAATATTCCTACGGTTTTTTGTATAGCAGGCAGTGTTCATAGCTTCTGCCCAGAGAAAGTGCGGTAGTGAAGATTGTATTAGCATTGTCCGGGCAGCTTCCACAAGTGTTCGGTTTCGCCTTTCGACAACTCCATTGTGTTGTGGAGTGTGAACGGCGGAGAATTGCTGAGAAATTCATAGGGATTCGTAGAATTCGCCGAGCTGTTGATTCTTGAATTCCGTTCCATTGTCAGACCGAACTATTTTAACATTGCGTTGCAGCAAATTCTGCGTTGTCCTGATGAGATTTGGAATATGTTCGACTGTCTCGGATTTAGTTCTTAAGAAGCGGAACCAAGTATATCGGGAATAGTCATCGACAATAACCAAGATGTATCGCTTTCCACTGATGCTATCAGTTCGCATTGGGCCGCACAAATCCATATGTAATAGTTCCAATGGATGTTGAGTGGATGCGATGTGTTTTGTAGGATGTGACGCCTTTTTCATTTTTCCTCTCTCACAAGCTGAGCACATATGCTCTTTTTGATACTTCGTAGTGAAAGTCCAATAGCCAATTTGTTGGTGGCCAGCTTGTTGAGGGTCTTGAAATTAAGATGAGATAACCTCTGGTGCCTTAGGTAACTTTGAACTGATGTTGCGCGAGAGATCAGACATATATTTGTCTTTGGTCTGACCGTTCTAATGTCAATGGTATAGAGATTCGTTCTACGAATTCCAGTGAGAAGTTCGGCACCATTAGAATCAAGAATTCTGCATGTTCCCTTTTGAAACATAACTTGGAGGCCTAAATCACTGAACTGTCCTATAGAGAGGAGATTGTGTGTCAGCCCTTCGACATACGAGACTTGCTTGATTGTGAGCCGATTACATATGAGATCACCATACCCAAGAATTCTGGCTCCATTGCCATTACCGAATCGTACCAGCCCACCTGGCCTATCAATGTAGTTTCTCAACAGTTCTTTCTTCCACAGTCATGTGTGTGGAGCAACCCGAGTCTAAGTACCACACATGAGGGACCTGCAAAATAGAAACTAGAGGGTTTTTAGGTACCCATTTAAATATGGGTCCACCTCTATTGTACTTGTTAGTCTGATTAGATTCCCCAGATTTTTCTTTGTTAGTGGATGTCACAGAGTCACTAATTGTTTGGGTTTTATCAGTCTTAAGCTTTGGAACCTATTTTTGCTCTAGGGAAGGTCTCTTTGTCTTTGGCGTAGAAGCGTATTTTTGAGGTTTTGTATGTTTTGCAGGTTCCTTGGTAATAGTTAGTTTTGATTTTTGCCTTTTCATTAGATTGGTAATGTTTGGTTTAGTTGCGTAAGTTTGTTTGTAGACCTGATCACTCATGGCACACTTTGTTTTTGATTGAAGAGATAAGTTTTGCGATACATGTCGAAAAACTGATGATACAAAAGTTTTTGAAGGAAAATAATCAATAACAAAGGTGTATCAGGGTTGGAATTCTCCTTCAAGATGTCTTCCTTTCTAACCCATACTTGACCTTTCAATGGTTCTTTTGTGGGTCTTGAAATTTCAAGGCATTAGTGCAAGAAATTTTGTTATGCGAAATTAAGGTATAAGAAAGTGATCGTAATTTTTCTTTTAGTGAAGATATTTCCTCTAGAAGTTTCTGCCTTTATTCATTAAAGTACCTTCTCTCTTTCGAGAGTGGAGTGTAGATCACTAACTTTCTTTATGCAGTCAGGCATATACCCTGCTGCATACTTAGTCATCGGTGCCTCACTCGTTGAATCTTCTGAGGTGTTTCCTTCACTTGGACGTGGGATATCGGACTCAAATTCTGTTATTGCTGGACAATTTCGATCTTTATAACTATCATTTAACTCTGTATAATCAAATGATGTTTGAGTTTTACTGTGTGTTGGTGTCTCATCTTTACTTACAAAAGACATGAGATTTGCCAGGCAACCTGTCTGCATGAATTTGAGATCATATAGGTAAGGTGAACTTGATATGCCTTGTTTTAACTTACATGGGTTTTCAAAACCTAATCCTTTATGGGAATTGTAGAAATCAACATTGGCTGGTTTGTTCAAGAAGATCGTTTGTTCTGACTGATCTCGTCGGTTAAACTCCAATTTTTTGATTTTGGAGTACAGTCTTTCCCGTTCTTTACATATTTAGTTGTAGCGTCCATTGCCTGATCTCTATGAGATTTCATTTCCTTTTCTAAATATTTGGCTTTAGCTTCGGATTTTTGCATTTGTATTTCTAGTTTAGCAACCTTTTCATTTGCAACAATTACACGATTCTTCTCACATGCATAATCATATCTAAACTTATCTAGTACTAATTCTTCTATAAGTTAGCTTCTAGTTCCTTGATTTTTCTCTTACCGTTAGATTTATATAAGGATAAAATTCATTTTTCATCTTAATTAAAGAATCATAATCTGCTTCACTTACCTCCACCATGTCTGAGTTGTTAGAGATTTCCCTGTCTGACTCGCTTCCTTCAGCTCCAGCTTCATCTTCTTCGTCCTCCAGTTTGGCCATCATCTTCTTCGTCCTCCAGTTTGGCCATCAGTGCCATGTTCTCATTCTCGCTGTCTGAGGTATCTTCAAGCCAATGATCCTCTTTGCCATTAAGACCAGTCCTTTTTCTTTTTGTTCAGCTAATTGAAGTTTCCGACGGTAATAGTTAACATCTTTTTTCTTGGGCATTCTGCATTCTCTGGCAAAGTGTCCAGTCTTACCGCAGTTGAAGCATTTGCCGCCTTGATGAGGAGTTTCAGAGTTGTTTTCCTCATATTGAGTCTTTCCTTTAAAGTTGGAGGATTCTTTGACGATTGGAGGAGCATCTAGTCTTCTTATAATATTTCTTCTGCACAAAATTTGAGACCAGAGCGAGTTGCTTAGCAATTTCTTTGAGGGTGATCTCCTGGTCTCCATGTTTAGTAAGATCCTTGGATTCGCCATCAGAATCTGAGTCTCCTCCCTCCTTAACTTGTGATGACTGGATAATTCTTTGTCCTTGGATTGTTTTCTTGATGATCGTTCAGTCATAAGAGCAAGTGAGTCGCTTCCTATTGATTTGATTTCCTCCCTTCGTTTCTCCACGTGATTGGAATGTTTATTGAGGTAGTCGAATAATGTATGAATGCTAACTTTGGTTAGGTTGTTCATTTGTCTTATCATAATTGCAGTAGCCTCCCATTCTAGATGGAGTGATCCTAAGAATTTGATATTGATCTCCATTACACTTTTTGTGACTCCATTCATCTTTAGCTCGTTTAGAAGAACAAGAAATCGATGGAAGGTTTCTTGGAATGTTTCCCCTTTGTTAGCATGAAAGCGGTCATAAGAGATAAGTGTGTTCGCCATTCTTGTCATTGTATTGACTTCTGTCCCCTACATCATAATTTGAAGAGCATCCCACATTTCTTTCGCGCTATCACCAAATTCGAGTTGCATCAAAATGTCATTGGGAATGGCTTGCATCATGTATGATTTCGCCATTTTGTCTGTCTTTAGTCGCAGTTTTTCTTCATCACTGCATTGGTCAGCAGTTTTCAAGATCCTCTATCCCTCTCTTGCAGGAGTGGTGTCAATAGTGGCGGGAATTATGGTCCAATACTGCGTAGGTCCATTCTAGATAGATTCCAGCAAGTTCTCTGAATTGTCCTTGCTTTCTATGAAGTTGATGAACCTTCTCTTCCAGACTGCGTATTCTCCATGTCGGATGATGGGAGGTCTAACATCATTTCCCATACTGAAAGAGTCCATTTCCTGTGCTTTTGCATATGATCGTTAACGTGTAATGTGAGGAAAATTCTTAGCTTTCGACTGAAAGGCTGGTGGCAAAAGGTTACAATCAACAAGAAGGAATCGACTATGATGAGACATATGCCCCGGTTGCAAGAATAGAAGCTATCAGGATATTCTTAGCTTTCGCTGCACACAAGAACTTCACAGTCTACCCGATGGATGTCAAAACTGCATTCCTCAACGGAATACTAAAAGAAGAAGTTTTTGTATCCCAGCCTGAAGGTTTTGTAAACGAACAACTCCCAGACCACGTCTACAGACTCGATAAAGCTCTCTATGGACTTAAACAAGCTCCCAGAGCCTGGTACGAGGTCCTTTCGGATTTTCTCATCTCATCTGGCTTCACAAAAGGGAAGATTGATACGACTCTTTTTATCAAGAAGAACGGCTCCGACATTTTGCTAGTGCAGATCTACGTTGACGACATCATATTCGGGTCAACAGACTCACGAATGTGCAGGAACTTTGGGGATCTAATGAAGCAGAAATTCGAAATGAGCATGATGGGCGAACTAAGTTTCTTCTTAGGACTTCAGGTTCAACAGCTTCACGATGGAATCTTCATCAGTCAATCCAAGTACGTTCACGACATACTCAAGAAGTACAACTTGGACAACTCAAATACTGCCATGACTCCCATGTCTACCTCATGCAAACTTGACGCAGATTCCTCAGGAAAATCTAACCAAACTTGAGGCATGATAGGATCCTTGCTCTATCTTACATCAAGTAGACCTGATATCATGTTCGCCACTTGTCTCTGTGCACGCTTTCAAGCTGATCCAAACGAATCTCACATGCTAGCCGTCAAGCGAATTTTCAAATATCTCAAAGGAACTCCGAATCAAGGTCTATGGTACCCGATGGAATCAAGCTTTGAACTCGTAGGATACACATATGCTGATTATGCAGGATGCAAGCTGGACAGAAAGAGCACTTCTGGAGCCGCTCAATTTCTCGGGGGTAAACTCGTAAGCTGGTCGTCTCGAAAGCAAAATTGTGTCTCAACATCGACAGCAGAGGCAGAATATGTCGCTGCTGCGAGTTGCTGCTCACAAATTTTGTGGATGAGAACCCAGCTGCGAGATTAACGTTAAATCATATCCCAATTTTTAGTGACTCTAAAAGTGCTATAGCTATAACAAGTCATCCAGTACATCATTCACGCACAAAACATATAGACATTTGATATCACTTTATCATGGAACATGTGGAACAAGGTACAATCGAAATGCATTTTGTCCACACAGATCTTCAACTTGCTGACTTATTTACTAAGGCATTGGATGAAAAGCGATTCCATTCTTGGTATCTAGATTAGGCATGTTGAACCATAAGACATGATCGATTGTTCCTACATGAACCTGAGATTGTGTAAATAGATCATTTAATTTTTCTCTATATGTTATGAATGGTAAAAATCCTACTATTATATCTAGGGAGACTAATAAAAATTTTTATGCATGAATCTAAGGGGAGTCTTTCATTTTTATGCACTAATCTAGGGGGAGTCATCAAATGGTTCACACCAAATCTAGGGGGAGTCTCTCAAAATTATGCACAAAATAGTTCACACAAGGAGTTTTTTATGATTTCTCATCAAATTTAAATTATATAGTATGGTGAAGAGAATTTGAAGAGGATTTTTAGGACACATACACCTTTCCTCTTCTGGACTTTGTGACCAGATCTGAACTTCCGTAGACATGTCATACTAAGACATGCTTCAATGATTGGAAGGAAGCCCTACCGTTGCAACATCAAAACAACAACGGCATCAGGCCATCGTCTGCGAGCTATGCTCCAAGATCGATGTTAACGGACGTCTAAGTGACCCCGGTTTATCAAGTCCTGTCCTCACAGGCCGCGTCTCAGAGTTTAACTCTGAATTCGTGTCGACGGATTGCCTTAGTGGCTCCGTCTGGTTATTATCCGCACCGACCTGTCGTTTGTGTATTTCTTCAACTCCTATACAAGCCTGCCGATCCGTTAACACGAATCGCCATGAGGGGGAGAAGGGGATACGTATAAACAAACAGGTCGAACCACGCACCAAATTTCCGCCGCGCGTACCACTATGAAGCCGGGCTCTCCTGCACTCAAACGTCAATTCAGAAGGAGCCTTGGCACATTTTATAACACATCCCACGCTCACCATCAATACATTCGGAAGGAGCTTTGGCACATGTTAAAAGACACCCCACGCATATCTTCTTCTGGAGCCAGACAAGCTTCCTCGAGGCCGAACCAGACAACTTCCTACGACGAAGATGAATCTGGCACTGAGAAGAAGAAGATTGAAGAAGACTTGACGACTTCAAAATACGAAAAAGACAAGGACAAGATGCAAACAAAATTTTAAAGATCTGCGACATCATCAAGAAACGAATATCCGGGCGTAGATCACAGTATACATCCAGTCTACAACGTATAGCGTCAAGACAAGAGAGTTCTAGCTGAAAGTTCTTCAAATCCTCCACAAGAAGAGGAGATAGCCTTTGCAGGGGAGCAAGGGGAAGATTGTTAGTATTCGAGAGATTCTCCATGTGCCCAACAAAGATAACTCGAGCTGAATTGAAGATTGAACACTAACGGGGAGATTGTTAGGAATATTTTATAGTGTTCAATTTCAATATGTTTATCTTAGTTGGTTTGTATTTAATTAACTTTGGGCTAGTTTGTAATATTCTAGTTCTTAGTTACTAGGGGTATAATATACCAACTAATGTGGTATATATACCCCCAAACCCTAATTCATTAGGGTGTGTGTTTTTGGTGTAGTATGTGTGAGTGCGTGTGTGTTGAATAGTAAAACAAAGCATTTTCAAAGCACCCATCGCCTACACTAATCCACCCCACGTTCGATCTTTAAAACTTTCATTATTAGCGTGGTAAATCGTCCTAAGTCAGTGTTGTTGGATCAAATAGGGACCAACAATTTTTGGATTCGAGTAGAGTGTTTTTATTATTTTGGGTTTTTTCAGTTCCATTGGAGATGCTGTATACTTCAATAAGAGGCAAAAGCCCATTATGAGTTTGTATTGACGTTCAAAATATTTTTTTTTGAGGATGCTCTTACATGCATCAGGTGTCGCAGTCTTGAAAAATTCCATTAAAATCTCATCTACGTTATACATTTTTATTTAATTCTCCTATTTTTATTTACTCTCCTTTTTAAGTCCGATGAGAAATGTTACCGAAGAACAAAGTTCTAAAAAGAAACGGTCACCTCAGAGTGAAGAAACTTAAAATGGTCCCCAATATTTACCACATTGACCAATTTAGTCCACAATGTTTCTCGTGAACTAATTTAGTCTCCGACCTTATCGATTTCGAATCAAATTGATCCTGCCGTTAGATGTCCGTCAATTGGGGTGGAAAAGTTGACACGTGTCGACACGCAATTAGTTGAACTTAAAAACAAAATAAGATTACATAAAATATAATACTAAAAATAAAAATAAGAGAGAAAGAAGAATTAAAATATATCCAAAACTAATAAATATAAAAGTTAAAAATATAAAAATAACAAAAATAAAAAATATAAAGACTTTGTTCTAATTAAGTGGTTATATGTTTTTTATTAAAAAATTATATTAAAAAAAATCTAGTGGAAGTTGACGGGGAATCCCGATCTTCAGCCCGTCCCAGCCAAGTTAATGGGGATGATGCCCAATCCATGACCCCGCTGGGATTTTTTTACTTTTTACGATAATGTTTTATTTTACTTTTAGTTTTAATTAAATTGTTTATCTTTTTATTTATTTAATTTTTTACTTATTATTTTTTGATATATTTATTCTCATCTCTCTTATTTTCTATTTATCATAATTTTTTTTGTTACTTTTCTTTTTTTAATGTTAATTTATGAGTTTTTAAGTCGGACCAATCGCATCTCGATACATGTCAATTTTTCATCCAAATTGGCTGCCAGCTAACAGCAGGACTAATTTGGTTCAAAATCAACAACATCAGGGACTAAATTTGATTCACGCGAAATATCTGGAAATAAATTAGTCCATGTGGTAAACATCGGCGACAATTTTAGGTTTTCTCCCCCTAATAGTTGTAATGTTGGCAAAAGGTCAACTAATAATAAATTCTACTATTTATAGGTTCGAATTTGCCGAGATCGGTTGGGAGACATTGTTAGTTAAGAGAGCATTATCTTCTTGCGTGTTTTTGGAAAAACAATTAATATCAAACTTAAAAAACGAAAGGTGGTAACTATATTAACAAAAGTTTCAAATGACACCGCAACATATTGTTGCGAAATAGACAGCGTAACTATATTCGAAACGACTGTAAGGATAAATGGGACACGGAAATTTACGTGGAAACCATTTTTGATGTGGTAAAAAACCACGGGCGAGGTAGAAATTTTATTACTGGGGTTAAAATAGGAGTTACAACTGCTCAATCTATAAAGGAGAAAACACTCACTATCTCTCGTCGGAGTAAATACCGAACAAACCCTCTATTTTTTTCTTTTCTTTCTTACTTATGCTTTTGCTTTTGGTGTGTAGGATGCTTTATAAGGAATCGAGCAAAGCCTTTATATAGGCAAACTATTCCAATAAGAAATATAATATTAATAAATTAAATAATAATATTATTAAAATATTATATCTTGAACCGCGTGAAGAAAATTCTTCATGCGGTCTTCACGCGGTTTCTGACAATCTCCCAGTTGGAGATTTGATTGAAGCGCAATCAGATCTTCACACCATTCTCCTAGCTTGTCTTTGCACGTTACATATGTTCGATCAATCCCCAGGATGAACGACACCACATAAACTTGTCCACATGAATTGTCTTGGTCATGTAGTCTGCCAGATTATCCGTAGTGTGAACTTTTTGCATGTCCACAGTCTTCTCTTCTACTTGTTCACGAAAAAAGTGGTATTGGACCCGTATGTGTTTGGTTCTTGAATGATATGGGGATTCCTTGCAAGATGCAACGCGCTCTGCCTATCACAATAAAGAATGATATTCTTCTGTTTGTGCTTAGGTTTTCCAGCTAAATCTTCAACCATATTGCCTCTTTACTGGCTTGCGTAGCAGCGACATATAATGCTTCCATTGTTGCCGTTACAACGATGGACTGCAGTTTTTAAACCCAGCTTACGGCTCCACCAGCAAGACTGAACACATATCCGGTTGTGGATATGCTTTTATCAAGTTCACTTGCATAATCCGCATTAACAAAACCTTGGACCATAAAATTTGTACCTCCGTAATATAAGGCCAGATCAAAGGTTCCCTTGATGTATCTAAGTGTATTTCCAGATTATCCAAGAACACTTCAATAGATTAAACCTTCGATTGATGTGAATAGTTGTTTTGAGGTTTAAGCTTATTGTAGGAGTGAGATTTTAGAAATGGAAAACTTACTTAATGAGTTTAGGGTTTAAGCTTAAATACCTTGAAAGGTATTTAAGCCCATTGGGCCCCTAACAAACCCATTACAAGTACAACCCACTAATCAAATAATAAAACATATAAACACATAGTAAAGAATACAAAGAATTAGAATAAATATTTTGGACACTTCTAAAATATTCCTAACATTCTCCCCCTAAGTGTCCAAATTACAATTGAGCCTATCAACTAAGTCTTTATTTCTTTTTCTTCGAGCGAGGAGGAGGTGGAGGATCCCTGTGCGCCAAGTATGTCTTCCTGAATCCTAGGGCAGTCTCGAACTGTCTGACGTTGTTCCGCAGAACTAGTCGATATCTGATTCCTTCGACGAGTTTCCGTAGAACATCATTTTCTTCTAGTTCCGTCCCCTCTAGTTTGTCATCCTCAGAAGTCGTCTTCTTCTTAGCCAGGAGTTGGTTTAGGATGATCTTCAATGTTCCATCTGAGAATTTGGAGGCCTCTGACAAAAGAAACATTTGCAATTGCTTTTTCTGTACTTGTAGATAAGTGATCCCAGGCTGTGGTTCAAGAAAGTTATATCCCTCTCCGTACTTGTCGAGATCTTTATATCTGTTGTCTGGACATTTCAGGTTGACCTTGCTCATGTTTCTTTCCAAGGCCATTTGGAAATCATGTGATGCGAAATACTTGACATGCCTCAGCATACACTCTTTGATAGCTCGGTAACCATCTCGTCTTGTGTGAGTCTCAAGGGTGAACTTGTTGCGATAAATTGTAAAGCTTGTTAAGTTCGCCCATGGGGGAAGTAGGGAAGATCTGCTTCTGTGTATTTTTCGGTTTTCCCATCATATCTATCAATCACATAGACGGGACCCACGTATCTTCCCACCACCCATGCAACGTCCTTGATATCACGGATGGCCGTCTGATTTCTGAGGTATCTTCTGTACTGATCTCTATTCATTCCTCGCTTGGCTAAGACTTCCCAGAGCATAATCTGATGATTAATTCCCCTTGATGTTCCTTTAAGATGCTCAAGACCTCGAAGATGTAGCTCATTGACTCCCTTTATCTCTTCTTCCTTCTGCCAGATCTTCGGATAAAGATCTTCAAGGAAAGGTGCTTTGATCTTCGAATTCCTCCAACGGGTTTCAATGACTCATAACCCGACGTCGGTTCCTCGGGCACCTGATGTTGGTGAAGTTCTGGAAGTTCTGGAAGATCTACCTCAGGATTTTCTCCTTGCTCCTCTTCTTCTTGCTCGATAAAGAAGTAGTTTGCCGCCGCCGCCTTTAAGAGTTCATGAACGCTTTCGATTCTGAGGTGGGACTCCTCTGCCGTTTCTGCTCTCGTCCTCCATTCCTCTTCTAAGATATACTTATTAATGTAGACTTGAGGATCCTTGGGACGAGTGGTTGTGCTTGTTTGGACTTATTGGGTGGGGGTCCTCGAGGGAACAGACTCAACTTCACCAAAGGAAGTTGTCTGGTTCGGTCCTGGTGTAGCTTGTCTGCCTCTGGAGGACCTTGGTGGTGGATTGGGTGGTCGTGACGAACTGCATCCACGCGTCTGAACTCCGCGTCCTCGGCCTCTTCCGCCGCGAGTAACCGGATATTTGGTTCTTGGCCTCTTGCTGCTCTCCCCCTCAGGGCGATCCTGGTCGTCTGGACCGTCATGACGACGTTTCTGACTGGGGCCTTCTTGGCGGCATGTATCAGTTGGGATACTCGCATCAGGTGGTGGAATGACGCCACCTGCGACCAGCTTCCTGTAGAGGTCTTTTTCTTCGAAGCTTCGTTTGCCGTCGAGTTCTAAGAGACGAGCAATCCCAATGTCGAAAAGTTCGATCAGAGGCATGGTGTACGGGTCCAGTTTTGTTGGGTTTCGTGGTGGTAAGGTGAGAAGACGGTGGCCCTCGTCGACCGAAGTTCGTTGAACTTCAGTTTCCTCGGACTTCCGACCTCTCCTTACGACACATCTTTAGAAGATGGTGCTCGGGTCGTTGTGGCCACGTCAGTGTGACGGGCTTGGGTGGAGCTCTCACCGGGATTTCCAAGGCGTCCCGTTAGCACGCATCCCGAACTATGTTCTGTACGGTGGCTCTCGGATGGTGAACTGCTGATGTCATCAATATCCGAGAGTCTTCCGTCCAATCCTTGAAGAGCCTCTAATGTGGGCTCTTCTATGAACGTTGAGGCCTGATGATCAGGCTGAGGCTCGGGCTATGCCTCAAGAATTATATTTTCTGGTATAGTGGGCACAATAGCCGAGGATCTGGGATATGTTGTGGTTCGGGGGATTTTGAGACACTAGTCTGTTGGGAGACAGGTGAATGGTCAGGTTGGGATCGCTCATGCATCATTGGTCGAGTACGACGTCTTCTATCCTAGGGGGTGACCCGACTTTTTCTAACTGTGCTAGTGCAGTTGTACTTGTCTCGGGAACGTCTATTTGTGGTTGTTCGAGTAGTTCGGTATGTGGTTGTTCCGCGAGTGATTGGTCAGGGATTGTTTGTTGAGGGGTAGTTTGCGGTTCGTGTGGGGTTATCACCTGTTCGGTGGTGTCTCTCAGAATCTCACTCTCTCTTTCTCTCGCTTGTTTCCGCTATCTCTGTCTCACTAACCCCTGGGTTAGACTCCGGTGTGTCGGCCAGAGTCATGGGGTGGGGAATATTGTACTTCTGGCAGTACTTTTCAATGTCATCTGGGCTAGCAAGTAGTAAGGTAGCGCGCGGAATTGGCATTGGTGTGCGCGAGTACTTCTCGTCGGTCTTTCCTTTTTGAAGAAATTTGAGTTTGGGAGGGGTGTAGTTTTCTTCTTGCGGCCTTATTGGTATCCCCGGTGTTGTAGTCATAATGTGGTGGATCATTAGTGAGAACCACCGGGATAGGGCAGATTCTGTGTCTTTTTCGATTTGGACTTTGATGTCTGATGAAGCTGATCGTCCAGGTCCATTGTGATTAGCTTGGCATAGTCGTATCCTTTCCTGAAGACTATCCCGTGAAAGATTCGGAGGATTGTAATGTTGCATCTGTCCCATCCTGAGTGCTTTGGTGAGAAGCACTTGTTGACAATTGCGAAAGAGTTCGCCACGGATGTGGAATCATTGATTGCTGAAAACGGGAACAAACTCGAGTGAGCTATAGTAACCCATTTTCAACATATCTGCGATGAGCTCGTCCTCGGATGCCTCATGCTCATAATCTGGTTGACTTGGCAGCCGAAGAATTTGTCGAAGAAAGTCCCTAGTGATTCTGACGGTCTCGTTTGCGATTTGGGCTTCATAGTAAGTGCTGTTGTCCAGAGAGATTTTGGTAGTCATAGTCCCCCAGAACTGTTGAAGATACACAGTAGGAACTGGGACTGATGCAGAGAAGGCGTATCCTAGATGGTGGTTTCTCAGGATGGATGGGATGATCTCTTCTTGACACTTGAAAATGTTCAAGTCGAGTTGAAAGTTGTTGTCTTTGATCACAATCCATTTGGAGGTTGAGTAGATGAGATCTGCTGGTGAAGTCATTCTGTCGAAACTGCAATATAAGAGAAAACAAGGTTGTGAATAAAGTCTTATGAGAAGATATTTGGAATTCTTAGATAAAAGATGGTTTAATCAACAAAGAACTGTTCGGCCCAAAAATATTTCAAAGTGTATATCACGAATTTGAAGTTTTGAAATTTTGACAAGGGTTCGCGAATTTAAACAGTTAGTTCAAAAAGCTTCAAAATTGATTTTGCGAGTTTGTTTCAGATCGAATTTGAAGATGCAGTTTTGCGAACACGATGATATGCGGGTCTGTTAAAGCCTGGAGTTCTTAAAAAATTACACTAAGTTAGTTTCGCGAATTAGTTTGAAATGCTGAGAGGGTTCAGTTTGCGAATTGACTTAGTCAATTTGGAATCGTGAAATTCAAGGTTCGCGAACTTGATTTTAAAATATTTCGAATTGAAGTGCGAAGAACAGTTCGCGAGTTGTAAATTTGTGAACTACTCATTTTGCGAATTCAGAGGTTTGCGGGTCTGTCAAAAGGAAGTTAGCGAATCGACTTTGAATCATTGAAAATTTTACGAGTGGGAATTGCGATTAGAAAAGATTTGCGAAGTAGAGATCGCGAACTCGACAGTTCGCGAATTGACCAGGTCAAACACAACACGCAAAACACTGGTTTGCGAATTGCATTTGAAAAAAATGGCAGTTCGCGACATTCGAATTCGCAAAGTTTTAGTTGGTCAAATAGTCAACTGTAAACAGTGAATTCATTTAACCAACTTATTTTACGGATTTATTCGCAAAAAAGAAAACACATTTTCAATTCGTGAAGAATAAACCGAAAGATCAAAACTGAAATTTCGAAGAAAAACTCATAAACCCCTCTTTGCTGAAAGCTAATTTCAAAATCGACATTTAAAACTTCAGTCTGCGCAATTGTAACTCATTTTTCACGATGAAATTAAACATATTATGAAACGAAATGAGTATAAAACACAAAAAAATCAACCAAAAACAACACAAAAAGAATCCCTGTTCTTCCTGAGATCGAACCTGCAAAACGAAGAAAACACACAAACAAATAAGTTAAATACCGTTTCTTCCTTACCCCAAGGAGATCTATGAGTGTGTGAGAGTGAGATTGAAACGAGAAGGTACAGAGAGAGTTTGCGACAGAGAGATTATGCGACAGAGAGAGATTTCGAGTTTTTTGTTTTTGTTTTGTTTTTTCTTTTTTTTTTTTAGTTCGTGAAATTATGATTTGGGAATTTTAGGATTTCGCGAATAGGGTTAAGCCAGATTTGCGGGCTGATAAAAAGATTTGGGCCGCGAAATTTAATGAGGGCCCACAAATTTGCGAAATAAAAAGATATGCATTTCAGGGAAGAATGCCTTTGCGAATCCAATAGGAAAATTTGAAAATTGGTTTAAGAAAGCGATAAAATTTTGACAGTGACTAAAAATACAAGTCTAATGTGCGAAATTTCAAATTACCTAAGATACCTAAAAATTTAAAAATTAGCCAAAAATCGCCATTTGGACTCGATCAATTACCAGGATAACATCAAATCTATGAGTTTTTCAAGATCGATTTTCCTGATGCAGGGTCCGATAGTCGAAGAAGAAAAACATCATTTTTCTTTTATGGCACTTTGGTCAAAAATTCGTCTTAATGTCGGGATAATAAATGACGTAAGTTCCTTTTCGTACTTATAAATAGATATGCCTCAAACCATATCTAAGTATCTTAATTCTAAAACTTACTCATCTCATATTTTCTCGTTTTAGCACAAAGAGATGAATTGGCAGAAGCAAGAGGAAGAGAAGAAGCTCAAAGAACAGGCAGACTTGAGGCGTAATTTTGAGCACAATTTGAATATGTTAGCCTTTGAACTTTTTCTTCTTTTGTGCTTATTTGTTGTTTTTCTCGCTATTCTGTTTTGGGTTTTCACAGGGCATACAAGCCTTTGGAAGTAATTTGCGTATTATGAGTGTTTTATATGTTTGAGAGAGTTGTTTGTATTTTGAAGATTTTATGTATTGTTGGGAACTCCCCCTAAATAATTGGATTTCTTGAATAAGAACTTCCTTTAATATTTTTAAGTTCCGACAAGACTCTTTCAAACTCCCCCTAGATACAATGCCTATCGAGTAAACTGAAAATTGAATAAAGTCCTTACTACCCCTCGATGCATGGATATAACATTTCTCCCCCTCGATGTAGGGCCATCAGCATTGGCGCTACATCAACTTATTTGAAACAAGAAAATTTATTTGGAATGGAAAATAAAATCTAAGAAAAAAGAAGTGGTAACGAACTAAGAGACACGCACAGAATAAAGATAACTAAAAAACATAGCAGATAGACAAAATTGACCTTGTAGGGAGGCATAATCGAAATTAGAGATTGAGATTCAACATCCCCAGTTTTGCCACTAAGAATTGGAATCGTTTCTCATCCAATGCTTTTGTAAACAATCGGCTAGTTGAATATCTGTATTGACAAAATACATTTCTATTATGCCTCGTTCTACTTGATCCTTTATGAAATGATAACGTAGGTCTATGTGCTTAGTGCGTGAATGGTGAACAGGATTGCAAGTGATTGCTATTGCACTTTTGGAATCACAATAAATAGGAATTTTGTTGAAATCAAACCCGTAGTCTCGTAGTTGGGTTCGAATCCACAAAATTTGTGAGCAGCAACTTGCAGCAGCCACATATTCTGCTTCTGCTGTTGAAGTTGACACACAATTTTGTTTCTTGGAAGCCCAACAGACAAGTTTGTCTCCATGAATTGTATGTTGCCAGAAGTGCTTTTCCTGTCTAATCTGCATCCTGCGAAATCCGCATCAGAATATCCTATCAGTTTCATACCTGAGTTTTTAGGATACCAAAGTCCAAGGTCTGGTGTTCCTTTCAGATACTTTAGTATTCTCTTGACAGCATGGAGATGTGACTCCTTGGATTGGCTTGGAATCGAGCACATAAACATGTGGAAAAGAGAATATCTGGTCGGCTAGCAGTGAGATAGAGCAGAGATCCAATAATTCCTCTAAAATATGTTGGATCGACGGGTTCACCCAAGTGATCAGCGTCGAGTGTGCACGATGTCGACATTGGAGTACTGGAAGATTTGCTCTTTTCAATCCCATATTTTCTGAGAATATCGTGGATGTACTTTGACTGGTTGATAAATATCCCATCTTGAAGCTGCTTGATTTGCAATCCAAGTAAAAAGGACATTTCCCCCATCATACTCATCTCAAATTGTGATTTCATCAACGTGCTAAATTCGACACAGAGTTCCGGATTTGAAGACCCGAAGATGATGTCATCCACATAAATCTGCACCAGCATGATATCAGGCCCAGCCTTTTTGACGAACAGTGTGGTGTCAATTTTTCCTTTTGTGAAGCCTGAGTGGATAAGGAAGTCGGATAAGACCTCGCACCAAGCTCTTGGTGCTTGCTTTAATCCATATAGAGCCTTGTCGAGTTTGTAGACAAAGTCCGAATGTTCTTGACTAAGAAATCCATCTGGCTGTGAGACATAGACTTCTTCCTTCAGAATCCCATTCAAGAATGCAGTTTTTACATCCATTTGATAAACAGTAAAATCTGCTGCATATGCTAAAAATAGTCTGACGGCTTCAATTCTTGCTACAGGGGCAAAAGTCTCATCATAATCAATTCCTTCTTGCTGATTGTACCCCTTAGCTACAAGTCGAGCTTTGTTAGGATTACCACACTATCCTCGTCTTTCTTGTTTTAAAACACCCATTTTTTTCCGATTGTTGTCTTGCCTTTGGGACGAGGGACTAAGTTCCAGACCTTGAGACGCTCGAATTGATTGATTTCTTCCTGTATAGCTACTATCCATTTCGGATCCCGTAGTGCGTCTATCACTCTGATAGGTTCTGTTTCGCTCAAGAAGCAGGTTAGATGGCACTCATGTGAGATCGAACCTCTAGTCTTTACTCCTGCAGTGGGATCACCAATTATTTGATCTGCTGGGTGACTTCGAACCCATTTCTTCTCATGAGGTAGTGTTGTATCATCAATTTCCAATCCCTCATTTAGTGGATACTCGATCACAGAAGTAGTAGGGTGAAAAGCATAAGTGGATGAGTCCTCTGTCTGTGTTGCGGAGATCAGGGCTTCGGCGTTTGAGGGTGGAGACGTTTGTTCAGGAATACGTTCGGTTTCAGAAGGTGATGGACTAGCACTGGGTTCTGGGTGTCGAAGGAAATCGATGGTTGATTTGTCTTGATTTAGAGAGGTGTACATGTGTTCTAATAGTTGATCCATATCCATCTCTTCTTGGGCTTGTTGACTGAAACATGTGGGGTTGCTGTGTCGAGATTTGTCCGCTGCATGTTGTTGATCGTGCCCCACATTGTGGTCTGAAGTGTCTCTCAGGACTCACCTAAATTTTCATCGAAAGTAACATTCACACTTTCAATGATCATTGTTCTTCCCTTAGATAGACCCTGATGCCTTGGATTGTGCAGAGTATCCTACAAAAATTCCTTCAGTAGCCTTTGGATCTAGTTTAGATTTATCTTCTCGGTCGTTTGCTACAAAGCATTTACATCCAAAATCCTTAGATGGGCAATATTGGGTAATCGTGCATTTATTAGTTCATAAGGTGTCTTTCCAAATCTAAGATGAATATTCCTACGGTTTTTTGTATAGCAGGCAGTGTTCATAGCTTCTGCCCAGAGAAAGTGCGGTAGTGAAGATTGTATTAGCATTGTCCGGGCAGCTTCCACAAGTGTTCGGTTTCGCCTTTCGACAACTCCATTGTGTTGTGGAGTGTGAACGGCGGAGAATTGCTGAGAAATTCATAGGGATTCGTAGAATTCGCCGAGCTGTTGATTCTTGAATTCCGTTCCATTGTCAGACCGAACTATTTTAACATTGCGTTGCAGCAAATTCTGCGTTGTCCTGATGAGATTTGGAATATGTTCGACTGTCTCGGATTTAGTTCTTAAGAAGCGGAACCAAGTATATCGGGAATAGTCATCGACAATAACCAACATGTATCGCTTTCCACTGATGCTATCAGTTCGCATTGGGCCGCACAAATCCATATGTAATAGTTCCAATGGATGTTGAGTGGATGCGATGTGTTTTGTAGGATGTGACGCCTTTTTCATTTTTCCTCTCTCACAAGCTGAGCACATATGCTCTTTTTGATACTTCAGTAGTGAAAGTCCAATAGCCAATTTGTTGGTGGACAGCTTGTTGAGGGTCTTGAAATTAAGATGAGATAACCTCTGGTGCCTTAGGTAACTTTGAACTGATGTTGCGCGAGAGATCAGACATATATTTGTCTTTGGTCTGACCGTTCTAATGTCAATGGTATAGAGATTCGTTCTACGAATTCCAGTGAGAAGTTCGGCACCATTAGAATCAAGAATTCTGCATGTTCCCTTTTGAAACATAACTTGGAGGCCTAAATCACTGAACTGTCCTATAGAGAGGAGATTGTGTGTCAGCCCTTCGACATACGAGACTTGCTTGATTGTGAGCCGATTACATATGAGATCACCATACCCAAGAATTCTGGCTCCATTGCTATTACCGAATCGTACCAGCCCACCTGGCCTATCAATGTAGTTTCTCAACAGTTCTTTCTTCCACAGTCATGTGTGTGGAGCAACCCGAGTCTAAGTACCACACATGAGGGACCTGCAAAATAGAAACTAGAGGGTTTTAGGTACCCATTTAAATATGGGTCCACCTCTATTGTACTTGTTAGTCTGATTAGATTCCCCAGATTTTTCTTTGTTAGTGGATGTCACAGAGTCACTAATTGTTTGGGTTTTATCAGTCTTAAGCTTTGGAACCTATTTTTGCTCTAGGGAAGGTCTCTTTGTCTTTGGCGTAGAAGCGTATTTTTGAGGTTTTGTATGTTTTGCAGGTTCCTTGGTAATAGTTAGTTTTGATTTTTGCCTTTTCATTAGATTGGTAATGTTTGGTTTAGTTGCGTAAGTTTGTTTGTAGACCTGATCACTCATGGCACACTTTGTTTTTGATTGAAGAGATAAGTTTTGCGATACATGTCGAAAAACTGATGATACAAAAGTTTTTGAAGGAAAATAATCAATAACAAAAGGTGTATCAGGGTTGGAATTCTCCTTCAAGATGTCTTCCTTTCTAACCCATACTTGACCTTTCAATGGTTCTTTTGTGGGTCTTGAAAATTTCAAGGCATTAGTGCAAGAAATTTTGTTATGCGAAATTAAGGTATAAGAAAGTGATCGTAATTTTTCTTTTAGTGAAGATATTTCCTCTAGAAGTTTCTGCCTTTATTCATTGAAGTACTTCTCTCTTTCGAGAGTGGAGTGTAGATCACTAATTTTCTTTATGCAGTCAGGCATATACCCTGCTGCATACTTAGTCATCGGTGCCTCACTCGTTGAATCTTCTGAGGTGTTTCCTTCACTTGGACGTGGGATATCGGACTCAAATTCTGTTATTGCTGGACAATTTCGATCTTTATAACTATCATTTAACTCTGTATAATCAAATGATGTTTGAGTTTTACTGTGTGTTGGTGTCTCATCTTTACTTACAAAAGACATGAGATTTGCCAGGCAACCTGTCTGCATGAATTTGAGATCATATAGGTAAGGTGAACTTGATATGCCTTGTTTTAACTTACATGGGTTTTCAAAACCTAATCCTTTATGGGAATTGTAGAAATCAACATGGCTGGTTTGTTCAAGAAGATCGTTTGTTCTGACTGATCTCGTCGGGTTAAAACTCCAATTTTTTGATTTTGGAGTACAGTCTTTCCCGTTCTTTACATATTTAGTTGTAGCGTCCATTGCCTGATCTCTATGAGATTTCATTTCCTTTTCTAAATATTTGGCTTTAGCTTCGGATTTTTGCATTTGTATTTCTAGTTTAGCAACCTTTTCATTTGCAACAATACACGATTCTTCTCACATGCATAATCATATCTAAACTTATCTAGTACTAATTCTTCTATAAGTTAGCTTCTAGTTCCTTGATTTTTCTCTTACCGTTAGATTTATATAAGGATAAAATTCATTTTTCATCTTAATTAAAGAATCATAATCTGCTTCACTTACCTCCACCATGTCTGAGTTGTTAGAGATTTCCCTGTCTGACTCGCTTCCTTCAGCTCCAGCTTCATCTTCTTCGTCCTCCAGTTTGGCCATCAGTGCCATGTTCTCATTCTCGCTGTCTGAGGTATCTTCAAGCCAATGATCCTCTTTGCCATTAAGACCAGTCCTTTTTCTTTTTGTTCAGCTAATTGAAGTTTCCGACGGTAATAGTTAACATCTTTTTTCTTGGGCATTCTGCATTCTCTGGCAAAGTGTCCAGTCTTACCGCAGTTGAAGCATTTGCCGCCTTGATGAGGAGTTTCAGAGTTGTTTTCCTCATATTGAGTCTTTCCTTTAAAGTTGGAGGATTCTTTGACGATTGGAGGAGGATCTAGTCTTCTTATAATATTTCTTCTGCACAAAATTTGAGACCAGAGCGAGTTGCTTAGCAATTTCTTTGAGGGTGATCTCCTGGTCTCCATGTTTAGTAAGATCCTTGGATTCGCCATCAGAATCTGAGTCTCCTCCCTCCTTAACTTGTGATGACTGGATAATTCTTTGTCCTTGGATTGTTTTCTTGATGATCGTTCAGTCATAAGAGCCAGTGAGTCGCTTCCTATTGATTTGATTTCCTCCCTTCGTTTCTCCACGTGATTGGAATGTTTATTGAGGTAGTCGAATAATGTATGAATGCTAACTTTGGTTAGGTTGTTCATTTGTCTTATCATAATTGCAGTAGCCTCCCATTCTAGATGGAGTGATCCTAAGAATTTGATATTGATCTCCATTACACTTTTTGTGACTCCATTCATCTTTAGCTCGTTTAGAAGAACAAGAAATCGATGGAAGGTTTCTTGGAATGTTTCCCCTTTGTTAGCATGAAAGCGGTCATAAGAGATAAGTGTGTTCGCCATTCTTGTCATTGTATTGACTTCTGTCCCCTACATCATAATTTGAAGAGCATCCCACATTTCTTTCGCGCTATCACCACATTCGAGTTGCATCAAAATGTCATTGGGAATGGCTTGCATCATGTATGATTTCGCCATTTTGTCTGTCTTTAGTCGCAGTTTTCTTCATCACTGCATTGGTCAGCAGTTTTCAAGATCCTCTATCCCTCTCTTGCAGGAGTGGTGTCAATAGTGGCGGGAATTATGGTCCAATACTGCGTAGGTCCATTGTAAATAGATTCCAGCAAGTTCTCTGAATTGTCCTTGCTTTCTATGAAGTTGATGAACCTTCTCTTCCAGACTGCGTATTCTCCATGTCGGATGATGGGAGGTCTAACATCATTTCCCATACTGAAAGAGTCCATTTCCTGTGCTTTTGCATATGATCGTTAACGTGTAATGTGAGGAAAATTGAAATTGGATCGAGAATATTGGTCAAATCAAATTTGAGAATTGACTTTGAGACACGGGTCTGTTTCATAAAATTTGGATAGGAATGAGAGTTTACGAACTGAAAATTGATCTCGTTTGCGATTGAACAAAATGATGTGTTACTTCGCGAATTGGTCTGGGAGTTAGCGATCTAGTTTACAAACTTTACGGTTTCGTGAAACTGATTTTGAGTTCGTGAAGTTTTCCAGGTTCGCAAACTAATTGCTTCACGGGTTGATGGAAGATTCGCAAACTGGGTTGGAATTCGTGCAGATGATTCGCAACTTGGTCCGAGTTCGCAAAGTGAATTGAGTTCGCGAAGTGGTTCGAGTTCGCAAAAAATGAACTGAGTTCGCGAAGTGGTCCGAGTTCGCAAAGTGATTAGAGTTCGCGAAGTGGTTCGAGTTCGCAAAAATGAACTGAGTTCGTGAAGTGGTCCGAGTTCGCAAAGTGATTAGAGTTCACGAACTGAGACCTAGATTCGTGAAGTGGAATTGAAACTGAAGCGTAGATCTTTGAAAATCTGACGGCTTGTAAACTTCAACTTCGAACCCGCAAAATGGTACTTTGCAAAGTGTGACGATGTGCGAACTTTGAATTTAGCAAACCAGGAGTGCGGACTTGATTCGCGAAGTAGCCTTGTGGATGAACAATCCGCAAAAAGGACAGAAATTCTCGAGTTCGCAAACCTAAACCCACACGAGATGCCGTTCGCGAGCTCGTGAACAAACTGAAAAACAGAGTGTCTTTCCAAATTTAAACAGTCTTCCAAAATGGCTAAAAACCACGAGTTTGAGCTTTGTGAAAGTAACCGAAGAAAAATCCAAGAACTCACTCTGCTCAATTTTTAAAGCTTTGAAATGAAGTTTCCTCACCTACACGCTTGCTCTGATACCACTTGTATTTCCAGATTATCCAAGAACACTTCAATAGATTAAACCTTCGATTGATGTGAATAGTTGTTTTGAGGTTAAGCTTATTGTAGGCGTGAGATTTAGAAATGGAAAACTTACTTAATGAGTTAGGGTTTAAGCTTAAATACCTTGAAAGGTATTTAAGCCCATTGGGCCCCTAACAAACCCATTACAAGTACAACCCACTAATCAAATAATAAAACATATAAACACATAGTAAAGAATACAAAGACTTAGAATAAATATTTTGGACACTTCAAAAATATTCCTAACACTAAAATTCCTCTTAACAGCAGTCCAGTGCTTTCGGCCAGGGTTTGACATGTATTGGTTAAAAACTCCACTTCATGGCAATGTCTGGTCTGGTACAGATCATTGCAAACATTAGACTTCCTACTGCCAATGCATATTGCAGTCGAGACATCTCCATCCTCTCGTCTACATCGGTAGGACACACCTCGGAGGATAGCTTGAAATTAACACCAAGAGGGGTAAAAAGTTGCCTAACTACTTGCATGTTGAACCTCCACACTATTTTCTTCAAATAATTCTTTTGGGAAAGCCCAATCTTCCGCTTGTTTCTGTCTCGAGATATTTGCACGCCAAGGATTTTGTTTGCTGGTCCAAGTCCTTCATTTCGAATTCACTCAACAGTTGAGTCTTTAAGTTAGCCATACGACCTATGTTGGGTCCTACTACCAGCATATCATCGACGTACAACAGCAACATGATGCAATCATCATCGCCAAATCTCTTGAAATAGGCACAAGATCTGAGTATAGCCTGTTGTAACCAAGACTCATTATGAAGGAGTCAAATTTCTTATACCAGCATCGAGGTGCTTGTTCGAGCCCGTAGAGATATTTGATCAATTTGCAAACCAAATCTTCTTTTTCTTGTTCTTCAAAACCTTCTAGTTGAAGCATGTGTATATTTTCATCCAGGTTTCCAAGGAGAAAAGTCCGTTTTAACGTCCAACTGCTCAAGATGCAAGTGGAATGTATCACATTGACAAGACCACCTGACTATTGTAAGTCGAACCACGATGAGAAAATTTCATTAAAGTCAATTCCTTCTTTCTGAGCATATTCCTCTACAACCGTGTAGTGCGATATCGCTCTATCTGGTCATCGCCATTCCGCTTGATTTTGTACACCCATTTGTTGCCAATGGATTTCCTTCATTGCGGTAATGGCACCAACCTCCATATCTTATTTTTACCGAGAGCTCCATTTCCTCTTGCATTGTAGAAAACCACTGACTCGCATCTTTCAGTGCTTCTTGGAAAGTGGTTGGCTCTCCATCTTCCGTTAGGAAACTATATACAAGATTGCTTTCTATCATATCGAGTGCCAATTGGGCAGCCTACGCTCACGTGATGACCGCCAGAGATCCCGTACTTCAGATTTGACTGGGTTGAGCTCTTCGTGCGCCGGTTCAATGTTTGCTCAAAATCTATGATTTTAATGTAAATTTCACCGTAATTCGCATGTATTTTCTGCATAAAGTGGTATTTTGTGTCTTAATACTTCTGTTGAGTTTAGGTATTATGTTTCTAATTCAAGTACTAATTTTATATGAAGGTAAAGTTGCAAAGAAACTTCTTTTATGGTTTTGGTGATGAACAATGTTCTTATTATATAGATATGCTTAAAATCTATAATATAGTCTAAAATGTTTCGCCATAATTGCATGTGTGTTGTGCATACATATTAGTATTTTGTTTCTCGAATTAAGTACGTTTATCTTAATATTAGGTATTTTATTGCTAAATTGTAAGTACTTGATTTTATATGAAGATGAAGTTGTGAAGTTCGAGGTTTGTGTTGGAGATGGCAAATGACACTATCAAGTATATTTTTTATGAAAACCTATCATTGTAGTCATTGATTACTCGCTCATAGTTGCAATTTTTATTCGTATAAGTCCGTATTTTTGCGTTCTAGTCAAGTAGTTTATTCCAAATATGGTATTTTAACTAAAAGTTTAAGTACCTGAATTATGTAACTTCTTATGTTTCGGTTATCGTTTGATAATATTCATCTATCCAATGTCATATTGCTGCACAATTCAAAGATGTGAAGATAGGAAACAACATTGATTTCCCATCAACTCCTATCGTAGAAGAGGATAGCTTGTGAATTTTCACTAGTAAGACGATAAGTGATCAAGTGATGCTAGAAGCATATTACCAAATAAAAACACAACTTTTCATTTTCTTGCCAATAAAAAGCAAGAAGAATTACCATTACATATTAAAAATCAAGACTAATAAAGATAAACAATAGAAAGAAGACACGAACCAACACATATTTTTGAATCTCCTTCTTTCGACTGTTTCCTTCTTCTCGCTCTTCGTTTTCTTCATAGCCTTTGGAGCCGGAACCAGAAATTTGTAGCAGTGATAATGTCTCACAGTTTAATTGTCTATTATCATAGAAATCATGTAGTTGCGTTCGATAAAATGGAGATGGTACCTAACCCGATAGCATCAGCCCTTCATCATTCTCATTCTCTTGCACGACTTGGAACATTCTGAAAATCACCGACACGGGATAAGAACAATTAGATAGTTAAAAGTGCCTAAAGCGCTGAACTAACCTCATTGCATACAATGTCGAACCAATAAAGCAAAAGAAATAAAAAATATAGAACCCGTCTCACGCTCTCCATGAACTATCTCTATTAATTAGCAAGAACCTGAAAGAGTTTCAAGATATAGGGGGATTCAACAAAACCTAACTGGCGGAATAAAATACATACTCTTGAATCTTACTGAACTTAATAGATCGAAAGACAAGAATTTGACTCCTGATGAGGTGGTGATCGAGCGGCACTGGCACTCTAGCAAATATAATCGAGATTAATAGTGACGAATAATATAAGAGTATTTTTCTCTTAAAAACTCTTATATTAATAATAGATAGTGAGTGATTATTAACTTAAGTGTTTTTCAATAATTATTAGTTGACAAAAAATATGATTGGCTAATTAATTGATACACAAAAGGCCCTGACAAATAACATAAGAGTATAGATAAATGAAGTTACTAACAGAGTGTGTGGCGGCATATATAGCGGCACGTTGTAGGGCAATGACAAAATTGCAACCCGCGAAAGAAGCGTACAAAGGAATGATACAAATATGAAACGCAAGAGGAAAAATCATACTTCTCGCTAGGCGTGTTCAAACGTTTTGAAAAACCGTAATCGAATTGGCGGTCAACGGTTCGGTTAAGCGTTGTCAACGGTTAGGGTTCAAACCGTAACCGCGATGTCGGTTGTCGAAGTTCCAATCCGTAAACCGTCAATTATAACCGGCGGCTATAACCGACGGTTTTCTACTAAATAATATTATAAAATATCTAGGTCATGTGTGGTTGGGCTTAAACTTGGGTAAGGGCTTGAGTTTTTCATAGTTATTTTTTTTATTGGTGTATATATTACCAAACGGTCATTTTTTTACCGTTGCTTCTATGATTCTTTTCTATTTATTCTATGTTTCAACGACATAGAAGAATGAGATGGCTATGATGAGTGTTCGTCGAATACTCCCGGAAGCAAACAATGAGCGATCTTATTTTTATATGGTGTAATTATGCTATTTTCTAAGATGGAACGCAATGTTTTACATTATTATAGCAAAATAATTATTTTGTTTATTTAAGTCATTGTTTTTGTTTTTTTATGAAAAAAACCAAAAAGAAAGAAATTTTTGAAATAGTAAACCGGCGGTTCAAATCTTAAAGGTAACCGGCTCCTTCGGTTACAAACCGTAACTGTAACTGCTGTTCGGTGTTAGAGACTTTTACTAATCGTAGACTGGCGGTTATAATTGTGAATCGTTTGAACACGTCTACTTCTGGCACCCTAAAACTTGTAAAGATTTCAAAAGAAACATAAGTTGCACTTTTCCTTACAACATCTATACGGGAAGCAAGTGTAGAATCCACGAGTAACGGTCAGGTCATGGTTGGAACTCCATCCAATGTTGCAATCAAAAGAAAAAATGTTCACGACTTTCGACTCAAATCGAACTTAATCGTATTATGAGGACTACGATGCCGTAAAACAAACAACTGTAGAAGCGCAACTCACATACATAAGAAAAATATGAATGAGAATACCACGCCAAGGCGCTTTATGCAATGCCCCATGAGCAAATAAAAAACACACGCCTTCTCCATTAAATCAGCATATATAAAACCCAACGTAAATATGTACTAAACCTACGTAAATATGTACTCAACCTCATTTTCACAAATAGCAAATAACGTCTTTAATACTGCTATCGCCGGCATCGTCATCCTACTCATTTACTACCTCTTCAACTAATTGGCTTCTCATACTACATGTTGGCGCCCCGTCTCTCTGTTAGCGTGTCCAACGTAGCAGATCGCTTCGAGCAAGTTGTAGTTTAATGATATAAGTACAATAATTCACATCAACAAACCATCGGCGGCACACTCTTTAACAGACGAACTGATTCCAAACGGGCAGATATGAATAATGGCTCTTGAAGCTGTAATTCAGATGAGGCGAACCGTCGTCTCGGAACCTCTCTAGTCAGATTGACTCTAGATCGTCTTCGCCCTTAATAGCCGATGAACCTGACGTTTTTTAGAATAGTCACGATAGTTTTTCTCTTGTCAAAATCGCTACACGACAGTTTCAGGAATAGGGGCAACTTCACAGAGCAGTGTCTATCTTCTGGGTCATCTCAGTGCCTTCGAGCCTCTTGTTCATGCCACGAGGTTTTGTCCTAAGCTCTTCTGCGTCTATTCTTACAAGTAGAAGAAACATAGTTAGGAATGAAGACAATAAAATGATAGTAGATTTGATAGAGTTTAGACAGATGAGACAAAGGCTACGATCGAATGTAAGTTTGTGATAGGGGTGACCGTCAACTCAGCATTACGCCTAACCTGACTACTGAAGATAGTGACCTTTGGGACATATGGGCAGATAGGTGGGATATCGTGGAACCTGTGACCTTGTACAGAAAAAGTGAGATGAGATCTGACAACGAAATAAGTCGAGCGGGAAATATTGGGTAAGACCGACCAGGACACACGTGGAAGGCTGTGAGTGGTCGACATTGTGAACAGAGAGGAGGTGCACCAGTCTGACAATAGTACATTTACAGGTGCTGTCTCTCCTAGGTTGCAGAAGACGTCACTGTCAAGTGGTCCCAGAGGACTGCCAGCTAGGAGAGCAAAGAGAAAACCGATATATGGAATAGCGAGAGATCAAATAAAAGGGACTCAACACAATAGGCAAAAGACACTTAGATATTTTTCCTGTATTCATCTTCTTCTTCATGGTTAAGGCACTGTAACGAGGGAAGTAAGGTTGAGTGTGTAATTCCGCCTGTCAATAGTGAAAACTGTTTCCGGTGGCCCGTGGACATAGGACACCTGTTCGAACCACGTAAAATATGTGTCTCTTTCATTTTCTTTCTTTCTCAGCACTAAAATCTATATCTTAAATCATGCAAGGAGATTAGACCCGATCCATTTCTGTTGGTCCCGATTGCACCAAACAAGGAATCAAAGAGGCTTAGATGGGATGAAAAGGGAGAGGTTCTCACCTTCAAGTGTGTGTATTGTGTGAAGAATAGGGTTAGCCTTTTGATCTTTGATTCACTTTAAAAATGGTGAAGGTAAAACCTTTTATACCACATTAACCCTAGGTATATTAAGGCCCAAACACTAAAGAGTAATTAATTACAATCTAGTTCAAAGCCCAAGCTAAAAGGATAATTACAAAAGATAACCCAAGACTTAAACTATTGACACAATCTATTAAATATCCTAACAATTTCCCCATTGTGTCAATTGTTGGGAGTCTTGGATCTTGGGTGTGGAGATGGTGAATTAGCTAGTGTGAGTTTCGCGAAGCCTAGCTTGAACTCGAAGGCGCGGAGATTCCTTCGAAGAACGATTCGATCAGCTATAGCGTCAATGAACTTCGCGAACTTTGATCGGCAGTGTGGGTCTTCTTCCGAAAGGATGCGCAAATTCTCATGAGCTTGTCTTGGATGATGGTGAGTGTCCCCCATCTTTGCCACTTCGGAGCAGCGCTGTAGCCTCATCTTTCCCTTGTAGTTCGAGTAGGCGACCGGGTCATCTCCGTCGATCACATCGCCCTCTCGATAGTCGTCCGCGTTCTTGAAAGATGGGTTAGTCAGGTTCACCTTCTTTAGGTTGTGCTCCACCGCCATCTACAGATCGTGGGAGGCGAAGAATCTCACCTGTCGGAGCATGTGTCGCTTGAGAGCCACGTAGCCCATAGTGACCGGTTCAGCCCGTACTAGATGTCCAAAACTTCTGACGACGAGTCTGAACTGCTTCATGGATTCCAGCATGCTGTACAGATCACCCAGGCGCAGAAACTTGAAGTCCGCCTCGCTCACTTCATTGTAGCTCTCACCTGCCTCATTACCATGAACACTGGATAGTGGACACGTCCTTTCGACTCCTGGCGAATGTCAGTGACTTCAGATGGGAGCTCGATTCATCTCAAGAGCGATGTTTTCCTCATCGGACAGCGTCAGCTTTGTGCACTTGTGGCAAAGAAGGCTCCATCGGTAGAGCTTATTCTTCTCCTCGCTCCAGTTTTGGATAATCATCAGCTCATATTCATCGAAGACTGTGATGAATTGCTCCTTGCGCTGCTAGATCCTCTTCCTGATCTCTTCTTGGAATGGTGCGGTGATCTTCTTGTTTTCCCACGGTGCTTCCGGTTTATCCGCCGTGGGCACATCCGGTTGAGCAGCAGGAGCCTCAGCTTGCTGCGCTTGAAACTGTAGGATGTTTTCGAGCTCGGCGGGTTCAACGTCGTACTCCTCCCATTCTCGTTGTCTGCAATGGATCAGCGTAAGCGATGCTTCCCTTAGCAGACGTCGAGCATTCTCCACCAATTTACTGGCTGCTACTGCGTCGGCGGGTGTGTAAAGCCATTCATCGTTGAAGATGTAGGCCTCAATCTCGTTCTGCGCGTAGTAGAAGTCCTCGGGAGCCACGTTGGGGTCAGTATTGAGAGGAGTAGAGCTGTGAAGCGGCGAGGATGTTGCGTCGGAAGAGGTTGTGGATTGTGGGGATGGTTGTGGTGGGGACACTGGGGGCTCGGTTGATGTGATGGTTTTGGCGAGGTGATTTGGGTGTCGGGTGGCGTAGATGTGGTGGTGGCCTCTAATGTCGATATGGCAGTTAGAGGTTCTGAGAAGGTGGGTGGAGAAGATGTGGTGGTAGTCTCTAATGTCGATGTGACGATGAGTTTCGGAGATGGTGGGTGATTTGGCTAGTGACTCGGGGTTAATAGGATGGGATTTTTGGTTGGGGTGTGAGGTTTCAGTCGTGGGCGTCGTTCAGGTGCAGAGGAGGAAGACGGCATCGATTGCACAAGTCCTTGAGTTGGCCTTGCTGCCTATTCTCCCCCTCGCGTCGATTATGATCACTGTCTTGATCGTCGCGTCTGATCCCGCTAGACTCGCCTTGAGCGCGGCAAGTCATCGGCTGAGTCATGATGGCCTTGATTTGCTGTTCCTCCTCGTCGAGTTCCGTCATTGATTCGAATCGGGCTCGGAGAATGTAGAAGAGCTCCTTTGCGGAAATGGAGGAGAGAACAGCTTCTGCGTCCACATGGACGCCCCGAGAGTCTTTGCCAACTCTTGAAGACGAGCCTCTAGCGCGGTCTCCGTGACGAAATGGGGTAAGTCTAACAAGTTGGAGTCACGAAGAAATCCAACTGACACCGAATCGGAGAAGATAGCCGATCGGCCGCCCGTTTGCACAGGACGGGAAAAGACGGGGTCACTAAGACTTCACGAATGATGGCCTAGGCTCACGGTTGTGGTGATGTTGGCCGTGCTAGGTCTTCCGCTCTCAGTCACAGAGACATCACCGAGCGTTCCGACAGAATCACGAAGACTCTATAGTGCAGTAGAAAGTGTATGTGTCCTAGTAACATATGGAATTATGGGGAGTGAGGGCACTATACTCGATGTGAATGAAGAGGATGCAGTCTGAGGCGGGGGACTGCTTGTTTCAACATCGACTATCTCCAAGTGGGATGTCGATGGCATACGTGGCTCCTCGTGGAATGAAATATCTTCCTGTAGAGAGGAAGGTAAGTGGATTGGTGGGGTTGTTTGCATGGTTGAGCCATGCGCCACGTCTTCTACTCGGGAGATGAACACATCACCCCCTGCACCTATGGTTTGGGCTCGGCTTGTTTGTGGCTGAGGAGGTCGATCGTTTTTCCGTTTTGATCGACGCTCCGTGGTGCGACTTACGTCATCCTTGCGCGATAGTTTTTTCGGTACGCGGGTGGAAGAGGATGCGGCGCGACTCGATGACTTTTTATAAGTGGTGTGGGGTTTTGGCTAGTCTCGGGGTTAGGAGCAGCGGGGTTGGTCTGCTCCGTAGGGACAATGGATAGTGGACGGGGACTCTCGCGGAATGAAGCGGTGGAGGCGCGATATTCTCGGACCTTTGGGTTTGTCTGGTTGGCATAGGCAAGTACTTCGTCCGGTATGATCATGGCGTGCCGATCTTTCGCCGTAGTGTTTTTCTTGGTGAACTTCTCGACGACGGGGATCACGAAGTGTTCACTCGCCGGGCGGATGCGGATGCAGGTGGAGAACAGGCCGAAGTGTTTGATGAGTGCTGGGAGCCACCGCATGTAAGGTACGAAGCAGTTCTTGACGTCCTTGGCGACTTCCCGATCGCGACATTGAATCATGGAGACGAGATCCATCCAGATGATCTCAGCGTAGTTGTACTTGCGGTTGTGTGCGATGCCGGTTAGGATGGTAAGGATTTGGTTCCGCGTCCTGGCCAGCGTGCTTCCCTGACATGCATTTGTTCAGTAGGAGGTACAGTGTTCGCCAGGGTTGAGGTAGGTTGCGTGTGGTGACTTCGCCGAAAACGAGTGGCCTTTCTTCTTCTTGTTTTCAGGTTGATAGCCCAATCTGTCGATGTCCTCGATGAGTTGTTCGTGCGTTGGTAGTGGTTCGTAAGGTGAGTAGACAGGGAGTTGAAGTGCTTCTTGGACAATCTTGCAAGTGAGGACTACTGTTTCTTGATCGATTTCGGCGGACATTACTGAAGCGAGGTAGTGTGGTCCAGCAATCTACAATGTGTGCCAGAACTGCTGGAGATAGACTTGCGCTTCTGGCTCGCCATGGGTGAGGGCGTGTCGGAGGGGATGCCCTTTGAGGATCTCTATGATGATGGGGGCATCACACCTAAAGTTGTCCAAGTCCACCATGTGGTTGTTGGTATCAAGGCAGCCCATCGACTTGTTGGGAAGACCTGCTCGATCGGTGGAACATATGTCAGCGTATTTAGCTCGATGCGAGCGACGTCCCTTTGAATTGCTGTAGCCTCGAGTGCTTCTTGGTTTGTGTTAGACATATCTGTGCTCGACAGTAATCGTAGCATGATTAGTACGGACTAAGTCGCGAGAATATGGATATAAGTCGTGGGTGAAACAATAAAACAAAACATGAAAGTGCCCAAAATCGTAAATGAAGATAAAAATGTGCCTAAGAGGGGGTGTGAATTAGGCTTATAAAAATTTTATGCTTCTTTTCACAAATGCTAAGTGTGGTGACTTAGATATGCCTACTGATATTTGTGACGAGTATGTCTGATATATCCTAGTAACGTCGGATGTGCGTCGGGTCTGTCTCACAGCAATAAAGAGATAACTGAAAAGTAAATGCGAGACAGGATTTTTATAGAGGTTATATCCCCAACTGGGGTTTAATCCTCTCCTTGGGTTTTGCTTCCCAAGAGTTTAACCAATCACTATAATGCACCGTAGCTGGATACAAAACTGATTGATTAGCCCAATACAAACCGAAACAAGTCGAACACTAGACACTACTAGGTTACCACACGCCGAGTTTCGTTCCTCGGAATCTCCTTGATCCCGACAGACACAGCTCGCTACCGAAGGGCTCCCGGACTTGTTCTTCCCTTCACGTGTGCGTAAACGTCGACCTTGCCTCCTCGGTATTGCTCACGTCCGAAGACAACACGTCCGAAGACAGAATGTATGGCAGGAGGTTGGAATATCAAGGTGAATCACTCGCTCAGTGATGGATATGCAAGTTAAAGCTCAGGTGGGCATAAAGGTATCGCAAGTGGGATCTCAGGAATCTCTCAGTATGTTTCTGCTCAAGAATCTCTCGTAGACTTATATTCGCAAATTCTTAGTAACTCGAAGGTCTGAAGTGCAGCTCATATATAATCCTTTTCAAATATCACTTCACATGGAAAGTTATATCAAGCAATAATCACCAAATCAAGCATAGTTTCCATGCAATTGAGAAATTCACTGTAACGCAGATAAGTATCAGATCACTTGCGTTAATTAGTATCACATGGAAAGTTATATCAAGCATGGTTATGCGTGATCTTATGCTCTGTTACACTGAAAGCATAGTTTCCACTTATAGCATAGATAGATATCATATAGGCAAAATCAGAATTCACACACAATTATGCTCCACTTGTAGATATTTTCATGCAAATTCAGTCATCACAAATAAGCCCTAAGATATATCATAGGCGCATAAAAAGAATATCATGCAAATTCAGTCATCACACATAAGCACTAAGATATAATAGGCGCATAAAAAGAACATCGCACACAAATCATTTCGAATATCAATGACAGTTCTTAGACCCCTTATATCATTAATGACTCAGATTTCTCCCCCTTCAGCATCAAAAAGGGATATACTAAGGCTTGAAGGCTGAAAACTTAGCGCAAAGTAACTAAGAAGAATGAGAATGAAGGAAGGAATAACTTATCAGAAGACGTCCTCAAGGCTGGAATTACATTAGATCAGGCTGATATAACGGATTTGTTCAGCTCCCTGTCATCTTATCAGAAATCTTTAAAGATGGAGTATAACTTAGATGATTTCGAGAAGAGAAACCGTGAAGTTCGAATTTTGAGGTAAGGAAGGAAGAAGTATCGAGTGATCTTATTTAAAAAATGGGCAATTATCCAAGAGATATAGTTTTCCAAAGATGAGATAGGATAAACTTGGCGTAAATAGAATTAAGAAGATATGATTTTCAAACCGAATTTTGGATTTCAAAAAGAAAGTGAACTGTCAATCAGTGCGCCAGGGATCTCAGAGTGAATGACGGGATCTCATAAATAAGGAAAAGATTGATTAGGGCTGAATAAGAAGGATCCAAATTTCCTGAAATAACTTAGCGGCTGAAAAGAGATCTACGAATATCTTCCAAAAATAACTTAATCACATTTTAAGAATAGATCCAGAAAATCAGACATTCCTAAAATAATTTATCGGCTGCAAAAGAAATCTCAAGGTAGGATAATTACGAATTTCTTCCTAATATAATCACACTTAAGATAAGATCTAAAGGATCCGAAATTCCTAAAATAACTGCGCGGCTGGAATGATATCTCTATGAAGTTCTTCCTAAAATACTAAAGTGACACTTAATGATTAGGACAATAAGATTCGAAAATAGTTGACGGCCGAAAGAATGTCCTGGATTAATATAAACTACGAATTTCTACCTAAAAATAGAATGATCTAGAGCAAATAGCATAATTAGGCAGATTTACTAACCTTTTTTAGCTCGATGATTCCCATCGATCACGGATGTCGCAGAATCTTGCCTCTATTAGGGGTTTAGTGAAGATATCAGCGAGCTGATCATTTGTTCCTATGAATTCCACACTAATATTCCCCTTCTAAACATGGTCTCGTATAAAATGATGTTTAACCTCAATATGCTTAGTACGAGAATGATGCACGGGATTCCTAGTAATACTAATGGCACTAGTGCTATCACACAGAATAGGAATTTTATCATAGCTTAACCCGAAATCACTAAGGGTTTGTTTCATCCAAAGAACTTGTTGACAACAATTTCCTAAGGCCATATATTCAGCTTCGGTTGTGGAGAGGGCGACAGCATTTTGCTTTCTACTTGACCAAGTTACCAAGGAATTCCCAAGTAATTGGCAAGTTCCACTGGTACTTTTCCTATCTTCCCTACAGCCGGCATAGTCTGCGTCGGAATATCCCATTAATGGGAAGTCATCCGTATAGGAGTACCACAGACCAAAATTGACAGTACCCTTGATATATCTAAGTATCCGCTTGACTGCGGTCAGTGAGATTCCTTAGGATCAGACTGATATCTCGAACACATACCAACAACAAACATGATATCAGGGCGACTAGCAGTTAAGTAAAGAAGGCTTCCGATCATACCTCGATATTGTGTTTGATCAACAGGTGTACCTGATTCATCAGTGTCTATTTTGGTGGTCTGATGCATAGGAGTGGAAATCGCTTTGGAATCACTCATCCCGAATTTAGTCAGTAATTCCCTGCTGTATTTCGTATGGGATACGAAGGTTCCATTGTCAAGCTGCTTTATTTGCAACCCGAGGAAGTAGTTCAGCTCACCCATTAAACTCATCTCAAATTCCTACTGCATAGACTTCGAAAATTCCTCGCAGAGAAGGATATTAGTACTTCCAAATATGATATCATCAACGTAAATTTGGACCAGTATCATGTGATCACCTTCATACTTAATAAACAGCGTGTTATCAATAGTTCCAGTCGAAAATCCTATGTCAATCAGAAACTTACTTAGCCTTTCATACCATGCCCTAGGAGCCTGCTTTAAACCATATAATGCTTTATTTAATTTAAAAACATGATTTGGAAAATCATCCCTAGCAAAGCCCGGTGGTTGATCTACATAAACCTCCTCATTTATAAAACCATTTAAAAATGCACTTTTACGTCCATTTGAAAAAGTTTTAAACGTTTAAAACATGCATATGCAAGTAAGACACGTATAGATTCTAATCTAGCTACCGGTGCAAAAGTTTCATCGAAATCAATACCTTCCTCCTGGGAATAACCTTTTGCAACTAACCTCGCTTTGTTTCTTGTGACATTACCGTGTTCGTCGAGTTTGTTGCGGAAGACCCATTTGGTTCCTATGATGGATTTATCGTCTGGTCTTTTTACGAGTGTCCGCACTTCGCTCTTTTCGAACTGAGATAACTCATCTTCCATGGCAGAGACCCAAGATATATCTTCCAGAGCTTCATGGACTGTCTTTGGTTCCATCATTGAGAGCAGTACTTCATGAGATTCCTCCGTATCTTGATTTCGTACAGTTGCTCGAGTTTTGATTCCAGATCTGATATTTCCTATCACTTGATCTGTTGGATGACTGGAAGCGTGTTTCCATTTTCTGCATTGTTGCTTATCAGCTTCTGGTTCCAGTGTCTCAATATTTTCGTCTTTTGGAATATCTTCCTCACTGTCTTTAGTTTCCTGCAATTCTGCACACGGAAAATCTATACCTTCCTCATCAGTAGCATCTGCTTTAGGCATCTCACCAAAAGTAACATGTATGGATTCCTGAACAGTCAGCTTTCTTTTATTGTAAACACGATATGCCTTAGACGTAAGACTGTAACCAAGGAATATCCCATCATCAACCTTAGAGTCAAATTTTCCTCTCTTATCTCTATCGTTCAAGATAAAACATTTTCATCCGAACACATGAAAGTAACCTATATTTGGAGTTCTACCATGCCAGATTTCATAAGAAGTCTTCTTTAATATCGGCCTAAGGAAGATACGGTTAGACACGTAACAAGCTGTACTAACGGCTTCCGCCCAGAACTGTTTAGGAATATCATACTCATGTAACATAGATCTAGCCATTTCCTGTAATACCCTGTTTTTACGTTCAACTACACCGTTCTGTTGGGGAGTTATAGGAGCAGAGAAATTATGACTATATCCATACTGATCACAAAATGATGCAAACGACTTACTATCAAATTCCATCCCGTTATCACTTCGTATCCTACATAAGTTCGCTTCTTTTTCATTTTCAAGTCTCTTTACTAGCGATGCAAAGTTATCTAATGCCTCATTCTTATGTACAAGAGTATCACCCATGTATACCTGGAGTAATCATCAACGATGACAAAGGCATATCTTTTACCTCGCAGAGACATCGTCTGAACAGGACCAAAAAGGTCGAGATGTAGCAGTTCCAGAGGTCTGGATGTGGATATCACATTCTTTGCTTTGAACGATGTCTTTGTCTGCTTGCCCATTTGGCACGCCTTGCATGTTTTGTCCTTGACGAACTTTATGTCTGGAATACCTCGTACCAGTGCATTACTCGTCAGGTGAGACAGTAGTTCCATATTGGCATGTCCTAAGCGTCTGTGCCATATCCATGTGTTTTCCTGTGTCACTGCTAAACACTTGACATTCTGGTCAGTAATATCATCCAGAGTAATACAGTAAATATTTCTATCCCTAGATGCACTAAACAATACCTTATTTTCATTTCTAACAATGCACTTATCGTTTTCAAACGTGACCGTATGACCTTTATCACATAGTTGACTAATACTAATGAGATTATGTTCTAGATTCTTAACTAACCATACGTCATCTATAGTAGTATGTAAAGTGTTACCGACAGTTCCAACACCTATAACCTTCGCTTTTGTGTTGTCGGCGTAGGAGACATATCCTCCGTCATACGCTTTCACCGACACAAACTTACTGATATCACCTGTCATATGGTGGGAACACCCACTGTCGAGGTACCACTTGTTCTTCTTACTGCATTTTCTTCTTTGTACCTGCATGAATCAGTTCTTTTCTGAGGTGCCCAATTTTGATTGGGTCCTAAACGGTTAGCAGCGAAATAATTTCTGTTAACACGTGGAATATCATGTATCACAGGCTGTGATCTCTCAGACACAAGCTGGCCAGAGTTAGAGACTTCAGGAACTTTCTTAGGTCTCCAGACATATCTAGATTTGTCAGCTTTCTTCAAGAAACAATGGTTAGCATAATGACCAAGACGACCACAAGAAAAACATTTAGGTTTCCTAACATTTTGTGGAGGTGCAGTGTGTTCATGTGTCGTGAAATATCCTAATCCTGTTTTCCCGATATGTGCAGGAATACTAAGTAACATATCAAGATTTTGTTGTCCTTCAAGAAGTCTAACATTAGTACGAGATTTTTCTTCTAAGAAATCCTTAAGGGCAGACATGTCTCTAGATATATTCTTTTGCTTTCTAAACTTTTCGCAATTACACAAAGCCTTTTCTTTCTTAAGAGTCTCTAGCTCGGCTCTCAAGCGCTCATTTTCTAGATCCGTTTGATGCTTCTCTCTAGGTACTTCATCCCGCTGCCTAATTAGACCCTTTACTTGTGAGTTGAGTGACTTAATCCTTCTTTCTGCATTTTGAATTATTTCGAACATCTCTTTTTTTCATCTACTTAGGGCTGAGGAAGCGTTATCATGAGATTCATCTTGCCTAGCATATAATTCATTTAGAAATAATATTTTCTTAATAGTGGATGAATCCGATACCTGATCATCATCCGCGGCCATGTAGGCGAGATCTTCCTCCTCTTCGCTCCCGGTCTCTTCCAGTTTGTGACCATGGCCTTCTGCTTCTTTATCTTTTGTCACCATTTTCCATCGGGCAGTTTGAGGCAAAGTGGCCTGGCTTGTTGCACTTGAAGCATTTCTGTACATTGTTGCCGGATGACGATATTCCCTTGTTCCTAGGCTGGAACTTGGAGTTTCCCTTGAATTTTCTTCTTAGCCGAAATTTATCGAATTTCCTGGTTAGCATGGCGATTTGTTCCAGCAGGTCTTCCTCAGTTTCTTCTTCTTCGCCCTCAAATCGTTGTCTTGTTCAGTGTTGAAGGCAATGTTAGGTTGATTTCTGACCGGTGGTTTTTCCTTGAGCGAGATCTGAGTCATCTCGTAGGTGGTCATCTCGTAGTTCAGTCACTTTGGATTCCATTCTCTAGGAAGAGATCTCAGGATTTTTCGCACCTTCTCACCATCTTCTATTTTCTTTCCCAAAGAGAACATTTGATTAATGATGTTCATAAATCTGGCATACATGTGGCTTATGGTCTCGTTGTCCTCCATCTTGAACAGCTCGTA